>WURS02000018.1:178958-194728 GCA_011762765.2 Rhinocypha anisoptera
GGTCTATAAAGGAGACCCACTATAAGGTTCAGGAGGTTGCAGGGGAGATGGGATGTGTAATAATAATGGGGGGGGGGATGCATCCGGGTAAGGTAAGCAAATGTTAGGGGTCATTATTTGTTGTGTGATTTGTCGCTATTGGTGTGTTCAGGATGAGGGGATTTGGGGGGTCTATAAAGGAGACCCACTATAAGGTTCAGGAGGTTGTAGGGGAGTTGTGTTGTGTAATAATAATGGGAGGTGTAATAAATATTTATGTGGAAAAGACAGTGTTATTTCAACCTTTAAAACCTTTTGGTTTAGTAATACTCAGTGAGTTTCAGAGAAGTGAACTCCTATGGACTTCCACAGGAGTTAACTCGTGTGTAATTAAAGAATAGTTTATTAACTTTCTTATAGCTTTCGTAATAATTATTTTCATTTACTATCTCCAGTAAATCATTTTTTACATTTTCAGCCCACATAATCCTTTCCATTATTTTCAATAGCCTCATTTTAAACATTTTAAAACATTCATTTTTATATTTTCTTCTTCTGATCGTCTGCTCCAAATAAAATATTTTGAAAATCCATTTCGTAATTCTGCACTAATTTTCTTGGTTATTAGAAGCTGTTCCACAAAATGGAAGTCTATTTTTCCCAGGACAATTGTACTTATTGTCTCCTCTACACAACTTCCATTCCGTGTGATCTGACTTCCACTTCTACCCTATAAGTCCTCGGAGTGTGGCAGGGAGTGAGCCACTAACATACATGCACTCCCACATGCAAAAGTTATAAATTATTCAAGGAAAAATTTTATGTAAGACATTATCAATTATTCGGCAACAAGTTATACCTATAATTAACCTACAAGCCAAATAACTACAGCTAACTACGACTAAAGATTTCCGAGATTCCATCGAAATAATACCCTTTCCGTTTTCTCCCAGCAACACTCGGTCACGAAAAATTTTCCGAAGGGTACAGTTTGAAAAAAATTGAAATACGATGAAGAAATTTGAAGTTAGGTGTGCGATCCAGTGAAGTTGGAACACTCATAATTGCGCATCGGGGCAATAACACCGCTTCCGTTACTTCGCTTCGATTTTCCGAGAAAGTCACACGTAATTTTTTGACTTGTGAAAGGGAACGAAGGTCAATAGACATGGTCAAACGTCTTCCCGGCACCAATTCTCAACTCTTGAACTCAGGGCGCGTGCGGGAAGGGTGGGGGAGCGAGGGAAAAGGGAGGGGTGTGTGTGAATCCAAAGGTCACACGGAAAAGAATGTTTTCGCCGTCTCGGGGCGATAATCCTCCGAGACTTTCAACCTTACGCGGTGTGAGGATTTGTAGAGGCGAAATCTCCAGTCGAGACCGACAGAGATACGTAGTATGCTGCTCCCCTCCGCTTATCGGCGAGACTAACGTAACGCTTATGCGTTAGGAGGAGGAGATAGCAGGGGGGCCGCCAATGGAATGATGGAGCAATGCGTGTTATGTTGAGAGGAGATATGATCGCAAGGCAAGAGTTTAAGGGGAGATAATACCTGACCTTTATGACGAAGCACAGCCGATGGCGATGCCCCAGAGAGGAGGAGGAGGCTATCGGACGAGCTATAGAGTCGCGTTCCCGGAATTCGGAGGGATGGACGTGCGAGGGAAGGTCGCCCTCGTGACGGGTGCCGCTCGCGGGATAGGACTGGCCTGTGCCAAGGAGCTGCTCAAGAAAGGATGCAACGTGAGTATATGAACGCACGCCTCGGCCTACTTGACCCCCAATGAATCAAAATTTTGATTGGGTAGACTTTTCGTCTCATGTCTTGTCTGGCGGAGTTCGTTAAGATGCGGGGATGAATAAATCATAGCACGGGATCCCGAGGCATAATCCAGGTACTGGTGAACACGCAGCTTCAATTTCCACATGACTTCGTCATGACTAGTCACCTGGAAAAAAAATTTGTGTTTCAATATGCCAGACTTCTACAAATTTACGCCTTCTAATGTCGATTTCATTGTTGATTTCACATTTCTCTCCTTAAGAGACGGAGTGGACAACTTGGCCCAATCACTGTAAACAGATCAAGAAAGAATGATGGTTTTTTTTTTAAAAATAACTCTTGCTGTGTCAAAGTTCCCCATTTCGTCTCAGATTCTATTGGTGTGGATCTCGCGTGAAACCCGATTCCTGACAGTCAAGTAATCCAAGATACGGTCGAAGTTGTTAAAATTATGACATCACACTCGTTCATTGTATCGAGTGAACGTTTTATTCCCGAATGTGGATGGAATGGAAAATTTCACACCTATAACCTACATTGACACTAGTCATCAGCACACTGTATGGCTTTGTCGTCAGTGGTCCTCCGGGTTATCCTGTTCCCTCAAGAACACCTCGTAACTTCGGAGTACATAATTCCTCTTGACGACTTATTCATTCTCGATATTCGACTCTTTTGCCTCCATTTTCTTTCATTTTATTCCTCATTTCTTCTAGACACCCGCGACGGAGGGCCTCGGTCCCTCTACAACTCCTGGGCACAGTGATTCAGGATACGTCCCCTCTATCGGTATCTCTCGTAATACTACCCCATTCGTTTTATATTCGGAGTGTTTCAAATATCTTGTCGATCCGCTTGAATGGTTTCATTTTTAACACAACGGAAGTAAACGCTGATGAAGAATTGAAATTTGAAGTCCAAAAGGTCGTGTGAAAATGAACTCCAACTAAATTTTCCTATTCCAAAAATATTTATATATCTTAACCATATGGGGAGTTTGTGATATTCCAGTGAGTAAGGTAAATTAGATTTCAAGGCCCAGTGATTTCTCTTGGGCTATATTCCAAGCTTAATGAGTTTATAGGTTCTGAATCATCTTTGTAGGAAATCACAGACGGGAATAGAACTGGGCTCTCTTTCATTTTTTGCACTATTTTCATACACTACTGAGCTTAGTACTAGGCAAACTCCATCCTCGCTAATTAACCCGACCTTAGGTTTGAAGACTGATTTTTTAAATCTTAAGGAATGGTAAAGAAAATTATAAGAAATATGTATTATAAGTAATCGTTACCTTTTGATTGAAACAATATAAAAATATTATTTAGCTCTAAATATTTTCTGTGATAGAAAATACGTTTGAAATTAATGATTACTAGGAAGAAATAGATTGCAGAATAGAGTAGAAAGAGAATGAAAGAAGAAGGTCATGGTTTTGTTTCGAGTCTGGCCAGGACTAATACAAGGGCATTCAGACCGGGAGGAAAAACATACAAGGGTGGGAATGGAAGGATAGAAGGAAGGTTAGTTACAGTGAAAGATAAGGATACTTCTGTTTTAATAGAGTTCATTTATGGGGTGAGGGGGTTGAGGGGACCCGGAATCATCTTTTAAAATAATATAGGAAACTGAGTATTCTCGAGATTCCAAAATTGGTTTCCTGCACTTTATATTAAACTGCAAAACCAAAAGAAGTATTGGGATAAGTAATTAACCTAAAACTATTAGTTAATTCATGTACATATTTTCTTTATTAAAGTATCTACCCCGAGGAAGCGACTTTGCGAATAACGATTTTGATCTTTCATGAATTAGGTGCCTAAATATTAACTGGCATGGTTAATACATGCAATTTCGCATGTGCACAAATAATAACAGGTATTGATTGAAGGTTAATCTACCGGTTAGGATCGATTTTTGATGAGCCACAGGTTATATTTTTCCCTGCTTCATCTTAACTTTATACCTTTTCTTTCAAATAATAATAACTAATAATCCCTAACCAATTTATTATCTTTATTGAAATCCTTAGAAATACCAGCTCACATTTTGATCATGAATAATCCCTGAGAATTCACATTAACTATAATAATAAAGGGTAATCTACCAGTTTAGGTAGGTTTTTGATTACCTTCAGGTTATGACTGCCACGCTACATCTAACTTTAATACCTCTTCAAATCTGCATACTTCACACCACCCATCATTCTATTCATTATCCCTATTCTCTTCGTAACCCTACCCCGCTTACCCAACGTTCTGCCCTCTATTACAACCTTCAACAACCCATTGCCTTTGAGCACCCCCTCCATCCACCTTTCCTGTCTTTTTTTGGTTCTCTCGCAGTGACCACCTCTCCTCCCCTACCATTCTTAGCACTTCATTAGTTTTCCTCTCCATCCACTTCACCTTCTCCATCCTTCGCCAAACCCACATCTAAAAAGCCTCCAATTTATGCTCATCATCCTTCTTCATGAACCTGTTTTCGGATCCATATAATGCCACGCTCCATATTAGGGTTATTACTAATCTTTTCTTAAAGTCTTTATTTAAAGTCCCTCTAATCAACTCCTTCCTTTTTTCAAAGGTCTCTTTTGCATTTGTTCGTCTAATATCCGGGTTACTTCCTCCATTTTTTTCTATGATGCTTCACAAAGAAGTAAAATTTTCTCCCCGTTCCAATTTATGCCCTTCGAGTATGACATTTAACCTAGCCTTCTTAATTCTCGAGTATCACATTAACCTTTATAAGAAGCACAAATATTGTATAAATGAAGAGGAGGTCGTGGAAAAGAACAGTGAACTAAATGTTGACTAAGTTTTAATAGGTAGAAAGTACTCTGCACTTGATTATATATTATCCTTTTCTCTATTTCTTGGTGATCGTTTCTTATATTTAGTTCGCTTTCTTAACTCTTTGCCTATTTAGTTCACTTTCTTAACTTTTTCTGTTTTTACTCTATCAAGCTCAAGTCTTTAAAAGATAATAACTCATGAAATTTTATACGTAGTGTTAATTCGATAGCTGGTTATAAACTCCAGAACCTTGTTGTATTTACCTGAGTTATTTTCTAGTAGTTTCATCAGTATTTCATAATTTCACGCCCACGCGTTTCCAACACCTGTCTCTCAAAGCTCATTCTTCCCCTTATGTTTCCTTACCTTGTAGTAGAGTCTATACTGAAGTTCCCTCTTTAAGAATATGCCCAATTAGCGTCCCAAACCCTCTGTCTTCCACAGGCTTCTATGTGTACACCCATTTTCCAATTACGTATTCCATAGTCATTCACCCTATTATTTATTTTCGTTTCACATTGCAGGATCACATTTCAATGGTTTTTATTATTCTCCCTGCTATTTCTCCAACCATATCTCGTATCCATTGAAATCGAAGCTCTTTTTGTAGTTGTTAGTAAAAAGCTTTCATAAATTATATCCAAAAAAGAAAAAAAGAATGATAGCAGCTCTTTCGCAATTTTTTCAAAGATATTTAACCTTGATTTTTTTGTGATTACAATCTCTACCATAATCTCTCTGGGACAGGAGTAAATTTATCACATTTTTTCGGGTAGATATAATCTTTCGAATTAATGTAGAATCACAACGATTCTCTCAAGGTGGCAGATGTAAACTCGAATACCTTTCCAAATAATTTGATCTGAATGTCTCTATTTCGGACCGTGACCAAGGAACCGCCTGTAATTTCACTAATAATTTCCCCGGGTGTTCTTAATTAAAACGATAACGCCGTTTTGATCTTCTCCTACATCGTCCTACACCACACACCTAATGAATTTCCTAGAGGGAATGGACGGTATTTTATTTGTTATTTGGTATTCACGTTTGCAAATGCTGATGCTGTGGAGGAAAAGGACGGATGACGCGAGGTCCAAGTCATATCTAAAGCATAATCGAGCACTCAATTATCGTAAATTTCGTTCTGCAGGATAGAGACGAGGGAGAGAATTGGACACGTGTTTAAACCTAGCCTTAAAAGAATTTCTTTCTTGTAAATTTCCTCCCTAAAATGATTGCGACTGTCTGGGTCGGTCGAAAAAAGAGACCGTCGATCTGGCAGCTGCGACATCAATCACTATCTTCGATACTTATCCCTCTCGTGTGATTGGACGAACAGGTGGCGATCTTCGACATAAACGCCCTCGAGGGCGAGGTGACCCACAAGGCGCTGCTCGGGGAATATGGACCCGAGCAAGTGATCTACATCCGGGGTGACGTCACCAAAGATGACCAATTCGAAGGTGAGATTTTTCTGTGTGTTTGACATTTGTGTGTGTCCTCCCCATTATAATTTTGTTCGCCATATCATTTGTGATTCGTGTCTACTTAATCTCTTTATGCTTTTACGAAGCGTTTAATCTATCTATTGGAATCCCAAATTATTGATCGCAATGCGCCGTAATGTATCATCTGTTATTTTAGTATGCACAATCCAACGTAGGTATACCTCTACAGGTTCGAAAAAAATGTATGTAAACATGTCTGAAAATACCTTAGGTAAACGCTACAAGAGCGGAGCAGATGTAGATGTGAGAATGTAGATGCAGTTTGAGCCATGAGAAAGCAGGGAAGTAAACACGATTTTTCTATTTTATTCTGACGTCAAATATTTTTTCACAGAGGTAATTCCAGTACTACTCAACCAGATCGATTTGAATTATCTTAGTAACATAATTGCGAATTCTGAACCACATGTCAAGCGGTTTCGGTTCCATCCGCACCCACAGCTACGTGATTTGTGAGTGTGAGGCCGTACTGAAAACCTTCTGGAGCCTAACGGGTGATTTTTGAGCAGTCCGAATGTACGTGATCAATTAAAGCCACCTTTTCACTGTTTTAATCATGTATAATTTCCGACCTAAGTGATATGTCATAATCAGACCGAAGTTGATGACTTCTCAATGGCATCGAAAAATCTGCCGCAGTTATTGTGTATAAAAAAGTGGAAAATCCCACCACATCACGCCTAATTCTTCGCTCTTTTCACACCTATCGAGAATGAACTCGATTTCGTCGAAATGATCCCTTGAACTACTTCCGATAAATTTATTCTTGAGACATTTGCAGGGAAACGAGCAGGAGTAGCGCACGGTTTCTCCTTCGTGTCTTGTGGCGATCTCTGATGAAGAGCAACAGCAATGCGCCTGTATAGTAATGCCATTACAATAGTGACCAAACTGACGATTTTCTTCCGTACCAACAAAATGTTGCCATTTTGTTTTGCTAAAAAGAAACCATTCAACATCCTATTCAGTGTCTCCTAATCTGTGACGGACGACAGTCTGTGACCAGAGTTCAACAAATCGTAAGCGAACACAAAAATCAAATCTACCGTAGGTAAAATTAAAACAATTCCTCCTGATTTTTGAAACTATTTAAATTTAATTTGGAAGATTAATTGATTTTTACCCGACACAATACTTGTAAAATTTCAAAAATGTTCGCAGAAAGAGAGCACTGCCCTAATCATTCATTCCAACTGTTTCCAATTCCTAGACGATTCGATTCTTTCTATAACTGCCACGAATTTTATATCAGGTAAGTTGAGAGAAAAGTAATTTCGGTGGAACGCCGTTTGAATAAGTGCTGCATAGAAAGATGTTGGTGGACAATACGATACGGTTTTAGGCGTAACTTTGTGGAAGTCGAACATACTAGGAGTAATTGAATCTTATCTAGGACCTGACGAAATAATTATCTAGGACCTGATGATGAACTTGCTACGAAACCATAATCGTGTTAAATAAATTATTATGTGGAAACTGCGAAGTTACTTCAATTACTTCTTAGTGGACAATAGTATATGTAGACCTATAGATTGATTTTAGTTTTCGTTCGTGCCTCTTTCGAATGCTGAAAACCTGAAAAAGTAAAAAGGATATATGATTCGTTTTGATTTCCAGAGGCTTTTAAGAAGACGAAGCAAACTTTTGGCGGACTGGACATCTTGATCAACAACGCGGGAATATTTGACGAGAGGCGGTACGAGAGGATGATTGCCGTAAATATCGTGAGTGTATATTTGAACCTTCTCTAAACGTAATATCCTCGTTATGTATATCATTTAGTTTTCTAGTAAGGTAATTACACTGAATAGATTATGTGATAAGCTACTTGGTATTTCGGTTACTACCTTATTACTGAGGGCTTATGATACTGATTTAATCGTATCATCTTTTCCATCATTCCAATCAATTTTCCACGTTCAATTTTAGGAATCAGCCATTAAACATTTACGGCGATTGATCAACGAAGGATCTGATATTAAAATAACCTTGCACATTACAGTGAACACTATTTTATCTTTATCATTATTTTTAAGTAAATCATATTAGAGTTTCTTAAAGAAAATTTTGAAAATACAGACAGAGTAGTAGGAGTTACCAAAAAAAATATCCTCTGGAGGATGGGAGAAAAGAGAAATTGAGCAGCATAAAAGTAAGGAGAGATGAACTCAACGGCCACATTCACTCCTCAAGAAGAGACCCTGAAAAATGTTCAGGAAGGATACGTGGAGGAAAAACGAAGGTAGAGTTTAGTGAACGACCGACCCTGATTTAATATATTAGACTAATAATTGAGGACGTATCGTGTAATTCATACGAGGGGATAAAGAACAAGGTGATTCGCTGTACATCAATCCCAGGATTGCCAACGACAGAAGAAGATATTAAATATTAAAGTTTGTGTGCATGTAGCTCGGTCCTCTAGGGTCGAAGTTTTCCAATTGTTTCAGTTATTATTTCAGGGATTGCGCTAGGCATGATATGGATCTAATTTAGATCAAGCACTGCATTAACCTCTCCGAATTTTTTGATATTTTGACTTATTTATGTTACACTTTATTCTTTCTTAAAGGTTCCGAGAAGATTCAATTATTTATTAATTATATATTAGAATGCGATATAGAGGAAAATCAAGGTTCAATTTCAAAGTGTACATAAATATTAAAGAATATCATAAATGCATTTGTAATATAATCGCAATTTGACAAACAAAGGGAGAAAATGCCACTATCATTAAAAAAATTGATTGTTAGGAAATGTGACAATATCGATGCAATTAAAAAAAATTGGAAAAATCATCTTGGCGCTATTAACCTGTTTTTCTGAAGAACATGGTTTTCTAGAGTTATTATAAACATTTCTTCATATATCCAAATATTCAAATCAGCACTTCACCTGTAAGATTTCCTGTTGAAGGAACAGAGGAAAGGAAAAACACTGCAATTCCACAGTAAAGTTTTATTTTCCATGACCATGGTTACACCGCCCTGTTCTGTTCTCCTGTTCCTTCAAGATGAAAGAATTCCAACAATTAAATCCCGAAACTATCTCTTATATATGATGTCCTATTCGCTGTTAAAAATATGAAAAGCAACTCTTTTTGGGACCCTCTATCGTCTGTGACGTAGAGGCACCCAAAAATACGAGACCACACTATTTTAAGGTTAGAATAAACATTAGAAACTGGAGTTGAAAACTAAGTACTAAATCACTGAGGTCAAGATTGGTAGGTGCATTTCATCTTTCAATTTCACCTTCTCCTTTCCCTCCAATCCACCTCCATTTTAAAGAGGCCGAATTGTCAATTGTTGACATTTTTTCCTCATACATGATTATTCGGCCACAGTGACTGATTTCATCGCCTGAGGACGACGTGGCAGCTTGATGAACATGATATCACAGCCATCTTATTCCATGTAGGCGAGGGGATCTGATTAATTTCGTCCCTTTCCGAGATAAGACGCTTTTCCTTAGTGACTAGCGTGACTTGCTCACGTCAAAACGGTTGGCATCGGTGGTGTGAAAAGATGATTTGCGGATATTTTGAACCTCTAATCAAACAATCCCTTGGTTGTTTCTCTAATTCCATGGATTCAAAAAACAGTTTCTCGACAATTAAATGGTCTAATGATAGATAGATCGCCTTGCTCTTAGTGAAATGATGATGACGTGACATAAAACTCTCTCGTGTCAGCTTGGAAGAACTGGTGTTTTTCTCATTTATTTTTAATTCAGATACATTTTCGAGAATCCATGACTCCCTAGGTCGGCCACATTATTTTCCTTTCTAACGAAAGTCATGCTTTGAAACAATTTGAAAAAAATATGTTTATTTTTAACCCTAATCTCAAAGGATGTGAATGTCATTAGTGTCTTGAAAATTTAACGACCATTTTTTTGCATATTTTGCAGACTTCGACCGGAAGGGGAACTACCCTGGCAATGAAATACCTGGGAAAAGACAAGGAAGGAAGCGGGGGTGTGGTGGTCAACGTAGCTTCCGTCTTAGGGCTGAAGCCGTATGCCGGCTGCCCGATGTACTGCAGCACGAAACATGCCATAATTGGACTTAGTCGCACGTACGGGGTAAGTTGGCGGAACAGTGTCCTAACCAAACAATAATATTCAACCCTGGAATCGCACGGGGCTCTTTTTCCTGCGTTTTCCCTTTGAGTTGAGCCTTGCATGCTCCCTTGCGACCTGCTAGACGTTTTCCGGGGGAAAAGCATGAGTTTTCTCAAGATTAAACCGGTGCAATTTTTTTCTCTGCATCCTGAGAAACGCGAACCAGTCAGGAGCGGCCGTTCTTATTACATGATTGGATAAATGCCGAATACAGGAAACGAACCGCCTTTCCATCAGAGCGCACGCATCCTCGTGAGCTTCACCAAGGTGCACAGTCGCTCGTTGTTAATCATATGAATAAGCAGAGTTGATTCGAAAATCCCGTATAATCCACAACGTCTGTCTTCCTTCATGACTGCGATAGAATTGGAAAAATTCACTCACAAGCGATGTTTTATATTTTTTTCGTCGTAGGCCATATGTAAGATAGGTAATGAATAAAAAGTTGAGAACGTATAGATCGGGGCGCAAGAGAGCTCGCCCCTACACGCAGGAAGAGAAAGTCTGACTTGGTTTCCGCAGACGGAACGCGGAACGTACCATAATGACTTCAACACAGAGTTGCTCCCAAAAGAAAATGCAGGAAAAAACGTCCCCTGTGATCCAGGCTTAAGGTCAGTTTAATTGACGAGGGTATAGAACTCACCTAGTATTAAGCCCAACGTTGTGTAAAAATTCGAACAACATATTGGGCCAGTTACTGCCGTCTGCGGTTTCCCAGGAAGATGGATAATACCCAGAAAATCACTCTCAGCTTGGATATAACTGGGAATGTCCACCGGTCCTTGAACCCGGACTCCTCGTTCAGTATCCGAGCGCTCTACCCACTGGGCTACGACCACTATGAAAACTACTATTTGAAGATTTCAACTGAGTTATCCCAGATGGATTGATACGAATGAATGGCATTGAGTCGAGTGAGATATGGTGAAAACGATCCATTATCTTAGGAATGAGAAACACTAGCGATTTCCACTTAAACAATTCCTTCTTTATTCCGACAGGTTTCGGTGTTATAGTCCAGACATGATGAAATGATCCTTCTTGGTGAACGGTGGGTGGAGCTACGCCTACTTGCCCCCCTCTCGGCCTTAACTCCCCTTCGTTACTCTCTCACTCGCACACTGGAGGAGAGGCAAACAGTGTTGCCAGTTTTCCTCACACCGGGGAGGGAAATTAAATAACATATTAATATTAATAACATTCTTTATTGCTATGTCAACATGTAAATTTACATATAACTCACTATGTTAACAAACAAACAAGCGCAGAAAACCGAGAGAGAGAGATAACCGAAACGACAAGAGCTGACAACTACGATGACGTGACGTTGGTAGGAGAGCCACGGTATGGGAAGGAAGGAGCCCGAAGTGGGGGTAGTCGAGGGCAGAGAGGGGGTGCGCAGAAATTTTCGCGCATGATCATTTCACTCTATTACACCATTTTCACTTGAGCCGAACGAAATAAGATGTTGGTAAAGTGGAAATTGCAAACGTTTCTTAAGATTGTTACGCCATAAAAAATAATTGCGCTTCTTCGCGATAGTGATTGTACGCGTTCATAATGCATTTTATAATTTCCAATAAGCTTCTCTCTAGTAAACTAGCATAAGGAAAGCGTATTTAAAAAATTAAATAATCAGAAAAACAGATAGTCCTTGGAAAGGCATTGTTATTTGTTCTAGAGAAATAATGCACTTCGTAATTTTCAGTGCATTTAGTCCAGTGCATCGAAACCCTGTAATGCCCTCATACACACATTTTCGGCGGTGATGAATACCAGTAATGATGCAAAATTCCTGTTAATGCTTGACGGAATAACCATCTTCTATGGTACGATATATTCTATATTTTCAGGCATAACTATGTGGAAATCCATTTCTGAGAAAAAGGAATAACGTAATACGTATTTATCCACTAGGATTTTTAATCTGGTACGACTAGTTTCAACGATACGACTAGTTTCAACGCTAGGTACCTGAAGATGACGCCGTAGCGTTGAAACTAGTCATACCAGATTAAAAATCTTAGTGGAAAAATACGTAGTACATCATTCCTTTTTCTCATTATCTACGGTATCTGCGACTGTAGTGAGCAGTCCACACCCCCAAGGAAGTGGATAATGATGAAGAGTGTTATTCCCATTTCATCAAAAATTAATAATATCCTTATGAAATACTTCCCATTTTATTGGTAATGTTCTGATTAAGATTCAAGATAATGAAAAAAATAATGGCTTTAATTATCATGAAATTCGACTCTAGATAAGGAGTAAATGTAGAGCATTCCAAACCGGTTTGATGAATAAGATTTGAGATCACGTCGTGCTTGTTAAGCCCAGCGGCGTGCTCATGCATCCGAGAACTGAGGGCCTTAATCATTTCCTAGTGCCGCTTGTGGTTTCCCAGGAAGATCTCATATCCATGAAATAACTTTGATTTTTTTTGGGGACAGCCAGAACATTAAACCGTATTTAAACCGCATTACCTGTTTCGTGAGTGTGCGCTATCACAGCCGAACAAATTTTTGGATGCAAAGTAAGAACGAATGAAGTCATACAAAATCGAAAGTATCCATCCGAATAAAAGAATTGGAGCGTAAAAGGAAAACATGAATGCCGTTGAAAAACTATGTCAACTACACAATAGGAATTTAGAATTTAAAAAAATGATCGTAACACCTAAAAACCTTTTTGTTGACAGGAGCCCATGTACTTCAATGAGTCCGGCGTGAGAGTCGTCGCTGTTTGCCCCGGGATGACCGCCACGGACATGCTGCACTGCGATGCGGCGATGGACATGTACAGCAGATACGGAATCTCCATAGAGGACGTGCCCAAACAACTGTGAGTATCGGGCTGATCATACGAGGAGGATTTGAAAAGTTTGTGCGAAAATTGAAACTACTCAAATTTTCGAGATGAAAATTTTACGCTTCAATTTAGTCTTCTTTTAGGCTTGTACACTTCGTCCAACACTGCTACGATTAGTCAATTCCTTCCAAATGATAGGAAGGATCCCACTCAGAAATTTAGACAATCTTGCGCATCCAAAAAACAGTCGCCACAACTCATCCGGATGAAGGAATGGTCTTCGTCTGCTTTGATTATCTTCTCCCTAGACCTACCGCTTTATTATCGCCTCCCCTAGACCAAAGCACCGCCCCCAAGTGGACAGAAGGTCCACTTTGGGAACCACTGGTTTAGACTGTTCCTTTGCCTCAAGCAAGTGTAGCAATGAATCCATGTTTCGTCCACAGTGACGAAACGACGCCTAACGCCCTGTGGATTCCGCTGTAATTGCTGCAAACATTCCTTGGGACACGTCACACAATTTAGTTTTTGGTCAACTGCGAGAAAAAAACCATTTACCGGATAACATTCTCATATCCAAATTTTAATGCAAAATATTATGTACCGAACCGTTAACCTGACTGGCCCACGTCAATAGCAATTCCGCGCACCTTCACTACCTCATCATGGATTTTATCAATGATTTCTAGAGTGGTAGGATCGAATTTCTACCCACCAAAAGTTGGTGCGTTTCTCCAAACGTAATTCAACAAAGTTAAACAAAGAATTAGCATAGAATATATTAGAACAGCTCATTCACTTCATTCATGCAGGATTCTAGGAAGGGCATCGAAGTAAAGACATAATTGAAGGGTAATTCACCGGTTAAAGTCGGTTTTTAATAAATTCCAGGCTCGATTTTCCCGTTATATCTTAAATTAATCCCTCTTCAAATCTGCATTCTTCCTACCTTTTACCATTCTATCCAAAATCCATATCCCTTTCCTACCCCTACCTCGCTTACCCAACATTCTACCCTCGATCACCATCTTCAACAAGCCATTGCCAATGGGTACCCCTTCCATCCACCCTTCCTGTCTTCTTCGATTTTTCACTCAAAATCGACTCACCTCCCGTACCATCCTACCATTTTTGGTGGAAGAGGAGACTCTTTAGTCTTAATCTCGCCCCGAAATAAAGACAATTAATCTATCTATGAAAGTTAAATATTCTAAAAATTTTCTACCTGTTCCAATTTTGCTCTTCTAGTGTGATATTTAGCCTAGCCTGCTTTTTTCTCGAGAATATCATTACGTTCGTTTTTTTACTGTTAATTTTCATCCCAGCTCTCTTACATGGTCCTGTAAAGCGCTCAACAAGGTCTGAAGTTATTACTGGCTGAATTACTAACTACTGAAGACTTACGAAGAAAAATTGCGTTAGTGAAAGGCGGCTTGTGATATAAAAAAGGAAGTTCATTGAAGAGTACTCTAGGGAAAGACGTAAAATGAAGGAGGAAGCTTTAGAGATTTGGACGTGGAGAAGCATGAAGAAAATCAAGTGGATAGGGAGGAAGACAAATGAAGATGCATTTTCATGGTACGGGGGGGATAGGAAGATGTTATGGATAACCTAGGAAGACAGGAAAAGTGGGCGATAGAAATACTAAGAGATAATGTTAAAGCTTGGGTTAAATGATAGAATTTCAGGAAAGCGAGGGACAGGAATGTGAATGTTAGATTAGATTATGTTAGATTATGCAGAGGGGCAGAAATTAAATAGAGATTAAGGGATTTCATTGTTAATTTTAAGTTAAATTTAAGTAGGTAGTATTGAGAAGTCTGGTCAATGTTTTTTGAAGTTACAAACATCACCCAGCATAAATCCAGGATCACCTACGAGTATGATAATGATATACGACATAAACCCCCCCCAAACCGAGAGCTATCTCAATAATCATCACCTCTTTTAGATGCATGGTATCCCTTAAATCAAGTTACTTACTGGTTTTTCCTATTTAATATTTTATTATTAGAATCAATTATTTTCATTGTATCTTTTTCTTTATCCCAATTTTACCATAAATTACGGATGGACTATGTATATGTATCCATAGATCCATATCTATTGTTACTGACCTTTTTATACATGCCGTAAATCTGGAAAAAAAATTAGTAAGGCTAAGTTCCATAGGCGATATATTTCCAGGATATCATTCCAGCTCTGATTAATAGGATAAGATTCCCCTTGCATAGTTAGATGTTACACGTTACATTTAATACATCTGATGAAATAGGAGTATGAGGTACCGTAAGTAAAATTGCGTTATTCGATCCCATGAATTTTCCGTCGACCCCCGATTTCACGGCTGAAAAACTGGACTTCTTCACACGTCTCGTGAACAATTCGAACCCTACACTTCTCTAATCGGAGACTCTAGGCCTCCATCCACGACATTTTTTATATCTTGTACCTCACAATCAAAGTTTTATAAAGACCAATTTCAAATGCCCACCGGGTTATCCTGGGGGTAACGCGCTCGCCGGCAAATCCAAAGGTCGCGGGTTCGAGCCCTGCCAAGGGCATGTGTGTTGTGTTTGTCAAATGGGGTTTCTTCTATGAGTTGAAGAGGTGTGAAGTGACCATAGCCGTCGAAGCATCCTATAAACAAAAATACTACTACTAGCAAACAATCTCAAATTGAAACAGGCGTTGGAATCCTTACATCAATTGGCGAATTTTTCTCTGAAAACAGTTGCTGAACTGATATTTTAAAACTGTAATAAATATT
>WURS02000018.1:194828-205313 GCA_011762765.2 Rhinocypha anisoptera
CACCAGATTAGAACAAGTTGAGATTTCCCGTCGACGTCGCAAGTGTTCGCGCAATTTTTCGTGTTTACACGGTGAGTTCTCTCGCGCGAGTTAATGCACCGTGTAAACACCCCTTAAGATACTGAGGGACAGATATTCCGTTATCCAGCACTGTTGTACGTATGACCATCAACAGAGAAATACCCGAGCAATCACAGCAAGAGGAAATGTCTCCAAGCTCTGCAATCCCTTCGGAAGAGACCTTTTACGGGCAGGACCAAAGACCCTAGAAATGACGATAAAAAAGGCAGTCACTTACTGCTTCCTTTTTACTTCATGAATCCGTGGTTTTCTTGAAAAGACATTCATTCTGGCGAACTAATCTCTTCATCTGTCGAACTAAATAGGAATATTTCCATGGAAAATACTCGTATCCTTATTCTTATCCGTCCGCTGTACATTCTCAGTGATTTTCATCCAGCCCAGCGACGAAGCGACTGCCTTCTTTGTTCCCTTTTGTACCCCAAGAATCGTGTCCATTAGATGTGACGGCTCTGCGAAAAGTACTCCTCGCCATATCCTCAAAAGATGTATACATCAGGTTTTCTTAAGAATTTTGTCCTATTTTATTACGATAAAATTATTTCTCTTGTTGTGAAAATGGAAGATCAATCCATTCAAAGAACCGAATTTTCATATTTTATTGGGCTCATATATTTTTAGAATTTTTTAAATTACATTTTGGAATAATTCAGCACGAGTAATTACGACTTCATCGCATTTAACTTATTTCTATAGATGCTACTAATCCTAAACTCTGACCTTGAACTTGTGTTAACTTATCGTAGGAATAAGAAAATCCAGATAGATATTTAAGCTTCTTTATATTCATGGGAAATAATGAAAGCATGGTTCAGTACGTGAATTCGAAATATAGGTACGTGTCTGGAATTGGATGAACGAATTTGCAGTTATGAAAGTACAGCCAATCCTCCATAATTCTTAGTGCCAAGGGGAAGAGGAATAAAATCAAATTACTAGAACTCTGAATTAAAGAAAGGAAATTAAGTATATGAGAGCAGGACGTGATAAAAAAAAGTTCTTATTATGGAGGGTTGAAACATGGCCATAGTTAAATGGTTTACATGGCCACAATCGAAATGTTTCAATTATACTATGGTCTAGTCTAGACCATAGTATAATACGTACGGTCATTAACATAACCCTAGAGTTGTTGGAAGAGCAAAGTCATTACTGTGGGCTCTAATCAACGACGAACTTCACAAGTGACAAATTGTTTATAGAGAAGATAAAGTGTCGAATCCGAGGTAATTTTGGAGGACTGCATTAATTTTCTTAGTAAGACAGGGAGGTGAGAAAAGCACAAAACGTGTGAGGTGACGCCAAAATTATCCTGTCTTCACACGCAAGTCTTCAATCTTAAGCGCTGTTTACACAAAGCAATAACTTGCGGAAGTCCATTCATCATGAAACCAGAAAATTACGAGAACGGAAGCTTGCACGGATTATAGGACCACTCTTTCGTGTTCACACAACCCTTTTTTTATTTTGCATCAACCGGCTTTATTTATATTGTACGCAGTATTTTTATCGTGTAAACAGGGTTTTAAAGACTAGTAATTCGTTCTTTTTCCACATTCTCTCTTATATATAAAGGTTATAAAGTCAATGTTAAGTGAAATCGCACATAAAGATTTTTGCTTGGATATTAAAACGATATATAGGTTTTGTCAAAAGACATCCTGGGAATAACGTGAAATAGCTGATGCCGCAAATGAGCGACATCCAGATTGCAAATTGAATAATAGTGAAATTCGCGACACAAGATTTGAACAGGTTTTTTACAAGCCATCATTTCAAATGAATTGTAAAAAAACTCGGACATTTCTTAGGGAATGATGTAAACACACAGTCTCACATTTACTGGCAATGATTATGACTAGCACCCCATACAATATGTTCTACTATACACAATCTAATATTTTAAAAATTTAGGACTCCCCGTTAGTGGTTGGTAGAGAACGTGATTTGACAATTTGGTAGTTTTCGATTACACAGTAATTAGTTTCACTCACCGGAGTAATTCAGTGACCACTTTCGAATTTGTTGATCGTGAACTCTCTTCCAAAACGAAATTAAAGCCAATTAAAAAATACTATGATTTACTACTTCCGGTCCATTTTCAATCTTTTGTTGATCTTCGATTATTTCATCGAGTCATTCCTAATCGATTAATGTGCCCAAGCCCACGAATTTTAAGCTTTCGATTTATGTACTATAACTACATTAATTGAGGGATATTACAACTAGTTAGTGACGATTTGATCACTCTGTGTTGTTTGTATATTAATAATTTGATTTGTGATTTTTGAAATTGGGAAATTCTTTACTTTAGGTTGATTATACTAAGTGGCATAGAAATCGTTAACAAAAAGGGTTAAAATACCTATCTATGCACCCTTGTATTGTGATTGGAAGGAACCGATCAAAAATGATAATTAATCGATTGTTGATAAATTCCGGGGCACATGAAACTCAGGCCACATCATTTATCATGACATCTGAGGCCAAATAGTAAATGGTATCTTCTTGGATAATAATGATATCACCAATAGCCTTCATTTACTCCTTTCCTAAATTCTCATTCATTACACAGCTTTAAAAAACCACAGTGATCAACCCGAAGGTTGGTATGTTAAGTGAGGGTAGAGCTCAGGCGTGTGAAAATTCACACATCAGGGTAGAGGGGCCAGTTCATTTCCCAATCCCGCCTGTGGTTTCCCACGATGTGGTACCCGAAAAATCACTCAGCTTGGGTTTAGCTGGAGGTGTCCGGAGGGTCGTTGCCCGGTCTCGAACCCGGGTCCCCCAGTCAAGCACTCTACCCACTGGGTTACCACGCCTATTACACAGCTTAAGGTACTGAAATTCATTATGACAGGGACATCATGATACTCAGTACCATGGGCCAATTTCAGGATTAAATTTCAATTAAACACCAAACTAATAAGAATGAAAAAATGAAGTTGTGGGCTGAAATTGCATGAAAAGCATATCAGACAAGGAAAATAAAAACCATCATTGCATCTTTGCCATTTTATTTTCATCTTGTTCTTCCAAAATAAGCTTTCATGATTAACAAGAATTACAAAGAGATATTATGAAAAAGTAGCCTTCAACATCCCTAATGGAGTGAAATCAGTCCCTCGTTAGTCCTGGCAGACATTAATTGCAATTTTAAATAACAGGAAACAGTATGTTATCCACTTGTTTCATTCACACAGAGCTAATAAAGCAGACAGGCTCTTTCAATCAACCGCAACAATGTTAGTGTGGTGCCAATGGAAGGGAGTCTTTAGCTTAGAATAAAAATTTTACAGAAATGCAGTTCAATGAAGGAAACCACACAACTAGTCTCTGGGGCATAGATATAAAGGCGCCAGTCCAATAAAAGTTACTGTTACAAGCATCATCTGAACTAACATGTAGAAAAATTAAAACAGCTCAGCTGTATAGAAGACAATAAGTTAAACTCTTGTATTCCTCTGTTCTCAAGTCAAATTAAAAAGTTGGCACTAGATGGAAAAAAGTTAAGCATGCAGTCCAAGCAAAACATAAGGAAAGCATCCCTATTTGTTACAACTTGCTATTATATTGCATATTACAAAAAGAGTACCATAATACATCCAATACAGTAAACAGGGAAGTTTGAGCCAAATAGGCCTGAGCCCCTCATTCATAATTATCTATATTATTCCTTGATTCTGGGTTTAATAAGACTTTCTTTTAGCCAATGACGTCACAATTTACACTTCTGTAATGTAAACAGTAGGTTAGGTAAAAAATCAAGACAATAGTCATACCACCATTGATGAACCAATACTTCATAGCAGAGGTATTGGACCTGATAGCACAAGCTGGAAAACTGATGGATCTGAATCTGAGAAAATTAATAATTTTAACACTGCACTATATTGGAAGGTTAGCATATGGAAGGGAATAATGAATTAACAAATTTATTTGGCCATTTTTTCAGCTTAAGATCATAACAGGAATTTGCATTAATGTGAACATTAAAATCTTATTGCATTTGTACCCCATGATTTTTTGTCCAGTTCAACAACATTGGAATAATATTGTAATTCCAATCTCAGGTCTTAATAAACATATTCAAGGTAAAATGCCTTTTTCCATTTTTAATGCCATAAGACTCAACTTGTTTCAATCAAAATAATATGGATAATCTCTTGAAACCCTTCAACACTTAGCATGAATTCTTGTAAATACTGTAAAATTTCCTCTTAGATAAATTATGTTCCAAACCCCAATATGCCTTACAGATGTGGAAGAAAAACCTACTTAGCTTCTGCCTTGACATTAGTCTAGTGGTGTGACCTTAACACGTTGGCATCTTTCTCTTCAACTGCATACCTTCCACTAATTCTGCACCCCACTCTTACATACTACACCCCAACCTTTTGGTAAGAGCACATCTCTACCAAAAAGCTAATGCAAACAAAATTTCACAATATTAGTTTACAGCATCCAGGAAGAAGATATATGTTAACTATTACCCCAAGGAAAGTTAAATTTCTAATTACTCTCAGTGAATCCTCTGACAAGATAGCCAAAAATCTTAAGTTTTTAATGCACTCATTCTAATGATTACTCTAGTGCCATAGTTCCATATTTGTAACGAATGTCCTGAAGGTCTGTGAAATATAATTCAGTTACAATCAACTTTTCATTTTAAGTAAAAGCCTGGGAGGAGATATCATGATAAATCTGAGAAACATGGAGAATGGACCAACAATTCTTAGCATGGATTTCACAATCTTCCAATAGCCAACACTGCTGTAGCAGGTGCCTGGGTAGTACCTAGTATTTTTGTTTATAGGTTGCCTCGACGGCTATGGTCATTTCGCACCTCTTCAAGTCAGAAAAAACCCAAAAATCATCTGGACAAATACAATACCCATGCCCTGGGCAGGACTTGAACCAGAAACCTTTGGGTTAGTAGCCAATGAGCACAATAATCACCAGGCTAACCTGGTCAGCACAGGTGCCTGATGTTGAAAAATGAACCAAAATGGACTTTCCTGGGAAATTTCAGGTAGTTTTATTACTATGAATTTCATCCAAAGGAATAGGATGCCAGTTATTCAATACAACTTGCAATTTATCAACTGATATCTTTTTACTTATTTGGCCACCCTTCTCGTGTATCATTTTCAAGACCTGTAGCCAAGCTTAAACTCAGCAGCCCTCTTTTTGATCAATCATGTGTTCCCATTTATACTTTCATCAACTGAAGTGCATTTTCATAGGACCTATTGCAAAGAATTTCATATCTAAAAGTACTCAATTTTATCCATTTATGGAAAAACATGCATGAAAAACGTTCAATATGAAAAACTGTAGAATATATCACAACTTTATGACATGTTCACTCCCAATATATGTAGCAAAGCTAAGCAATGACCAGCAGATAGCATCTCCATCTGTGATCAAAACCAATAATCTTAATGACCAACTTATTGCCATTTAAAAAGTAGTGGCAGCAGTATGAAAATCAATAAATATAAAAAACCTATATCGCTATTTGTCAGTGAGCTCACATTTTACTGTTAACTATAAACAGAGAAATTAAATCCATGCATTTGTATACTTTACACTGTCACTCAGAGGGTAGAACAGTTGGCTAGTGAACAGGGGGCCTAGGTTCAAGTTCTGGTGATGCCTCTTAACACCTGCAGTCAGATTTTTGAGAACCAGAAAGGAAACTTGAACAGAAAAATGAACTGCTGCTCCTACCCAAAGTGTAAATTTGCACATTATATTGAGCTTAGTACTAGGAGAGCTCTACCCTCATCTATCAAATGACATACGGGTTGAAGACCAACTTCGTAAACAATCTATTTCAAATTAAATATTGAAGTCTATTGAAATTGCTTGTACATAATGTAAAATTGATTTTCTACTTCTTTAAGTAAAATGTAGCAATTTACAAGATCTCCAACAAAAATTCTTATAAATATATCCATCCCTAATAATTCCAATATTTAACTACAAAAAACCATACTAGTAACTACCTCCCACAGTGGTGAGCTCACCAACAAATGTGACAGAACAAATTGTTTTGGTACACAAATTTTCACTAAGCAGAAGATAACCACTATGGCCTTTAATCTTCCATTTAATTATTTTTAAAAAGTGTGATTTTTAATTAGTCAATTTTGTAGGTCAAAGTTATCACAATATTACAAAGTTGCATAATTGGTCAAATTCAAACATGTAAGCCTTTTCTTTATAAGTTTTACTGCACCAAATCCTTGAACATACACTGTTGATTTCTATCCTGTGTTTACACCTGTAGATCTACATAGACCAGATGTAATCACAAAAATGTTCAATGCAAAAAATCACCACTTGGCCTTTTCCATGATGTGTTATGAATTTAAAATTCTTACATCAGTAATGCCTCCCTAAAATTAATAAATAATATACTAATTGTTAATCAAACTCCCTGGATGACATACAAAGGTTTTACACAACAAATGATTACATAATAAATGGACCTCAACACTGGTAATCTAATAAATTTTATCATGTTCCACAAGCCCATTAATATTCTAGTATTTATTTTTCAAGAATATTGTTAAAAAATGAGAAAATAAATAAAAATATCATAATTGAGTTAATTAAATATGATTCAGCATTAATTCAATTTTGAGAGGAAATTAAATGCATTATGTTCTCTGCATTGATAGATTACAGCCATCAAAGTTCTATTCCAATAATTGTTGCAATCAAATGCAACACAGTAGCATTCAACAGTTATTTCTTAAAATTAAGTAATAAAAATACAAATTCACTTGTATTTTAATTTTAATACACAATAAACCCACTCAAGCTTAACAGTATGAAGAAAACACCATTAACTTGAACCTCTGAAATATATATACACATGGCCACCACTTACTCTTCACCAGGACAGAACTAGCAAAATAATTGCTGGCATAGAAAATGCCCAATACGAATTGCATAAAAACCTCATTTCAACTAAGTTTCCAATTTTCAAACAAATATTAAGGCTCCTTAGTTTTACAACAAAAGCTTTCAGTCACTCACGACAGAAACTAAGCAGTTTATCCAATAATTATTACTGGTGTCACATGTATATGAATTAAGAACAGAGAAATAAAGAAAAAATTTAATGAAAATGCTATTTTTTTAATCTTTCCAGGCAATCAAATTGCCTAATTTTATGTACAAAAATTGATCCACAATTACTTGCACTGCCAGTACATAAGATTTTTGTTCTTTCCATATTTAATTTTTGGGATAATGAAATTGCCATTTCTCTCATCTGATTTAAATAATAAAAATGAAATTCCTACAACAGGTACTTCTGTGCTGCAATAGAAGAACTATTCACCAAAAATGCTTGCACTCCAAACATCTTTGAATAGGCATGGAATGAGACACATTGCAGCCACACATTACATCCATCCTAATCAACCCCTGTAATTAATCTATTCCACCTCTAGATGAATGCAAATTGGGCAGTGAGCTTGGGAAGTACTCATACTGTCTTTCTAAACATGACTCTCATGGTAAGAAAGCCTATTGCAAACCTTTCTTCAATTACCTCTCATCTTCCACAAACCATACCTTTCTGTGACATTCAGTTGAAACAATACAAAAATAGAAAATTAACCTGAAATTTTCGCTTGATTCTCTCTCAAGGCTATTATCTACCAGGTTCCTCCATAAAACTCAGCCTCAGACAGCCTCCTAGACTGAAAATTAAACATATCAAGAGATACTTCACATAATCATACCACATCTTGCCTGTAAATATACTAACAGTCACTTGATATTAGTCTGGATAATCATTAAGAACAGTGAAATTGAAAAGGAATTGCAACCATTGTAAATGGCATAATGTCACTTCAATGTCTTGCATAAAAGAAAATTCAGCAATGGCATTTTAACATGTGCGTAAACTAGTCCACAGAAAGAGAAATAGACCCTCTAAAGAAAAAGGTGCACATGGAAATCTATTAGAGAAAGGAAAATAAAGTTCATTTTCTTGCAGTCTCATTGAGTTGATGTATCACTACAGCAAAATGCACCAATGCCATTGCAAATACCATATACGCCTCCGCAACCCCCAGAGACATCATCTACGATGAAAAATACACCACCAGAAAGGGGACACCAACACAAATCCACCACATTTTTAATATCCACTGCTGATTGCTCCAACATATCTCTAACAGCACACACTTAAACCTTCAAAAACTATTAACACTGGCAAAAATCAAACCCAAAACATAAATTAACTTGCTCTCCTGAAAAATTAATCACTTAAAACTTGTCCTCATGATTTGATATCAAATCACCAATGTTCATCGTCTATTGTGCATCATACACCCTCAAATGGAGCTCATTTCCTCTAATCCTCAATTGAAAGAATGAAAAGTAAACCCTTTATACTCATGTGCAAAAAATTGCTTGCACAACAAGGGAAATTAAAGAAATTGCTTCCCAAGAGAGCACTTTCGCTTTGTTCTTCCAAATTCTTCAGTATTAACAATTTGCAATTATTTTTCCAGGCTACTTGGAAACACTTCCTATAAAAAGAGAATTCATTACATTAAAAAGAATGACCCCTTCAAACTTAGAAGACAGAGAAGATGTCGATTATGACCAACCAGTTGCAGCCGCATTGCTTGAAACAGCCTGCTGAGACTGCCCCCAGCCCCCATATCCAGGTCGTCCCCGATTATTCTGGCCACCACCTCGATAACCACGATAGCCACCCCGACCATACATGTTCCCCATTCCACGATTGCCATAATATCCCCGGCCTCTGTAGCCTCCTCGCCGAGCTGATGCAACACCAAATGTTTCGGAGTTAAGTTTTCTTTCCTGTCTCCAGTCCGTTCTCTGGGAATGACTGCAATACAGAATTACACAAAATTAATGGTATGTCAAAAATAATTAAAATAAAAATCTATACAAAAATTTAAGTAGAACCCTCTTCATAGGTTTTTCAAGGATCAAGGAATTAAGAAGTTTATTATAAGTGGGAATATTTATTAGTCCTAAGGACTATGAATTTTTCATCCTTTTGATTTAATTTTTAATAGCACCTGGATTTAAGGTTGAGAACTGTTCCAAGATAAAATTCAATTTCTTTAAAAATTATCACCTTTGTATAAACGTGACTTTCAAACGTAGTATGGAGTCACAAATTCCAAACTCCTCCAAGTTTTACAACAAGCTCTCAAATGAATTGTGTGCGAAATATAAATTTCACCTTTGGTTTTCTTACACTACTTGAATAACTTATAGGAATTCATTCTACTAACTTCTGGACTCCATAAAAATACAATTTATCAACCCTTCAGTCTTCTTGATACAGCAGAATCTTGACTTCTGATATACCAATTTTAGGATAAATTGGAGTTTACACATGTGATGATGGTTTTCCAGCCCATCTGTTAAGTGTTCTTATGGTGTTACTATTTGAAATTACATAAATTTAATGTAGCTGTTTTTGCCTCAGCTGAAGTATTAATTCATTTTCATGAAACAAAACAAAGAACTTAAAGGAAGATTAGCAAAATCCAGAAGAATATTTGTCTTTCGTTAATTTAAAGTAATTCCATACACTAATGCATAAATCAACAGTAAATTACTGCCTGGATTCTTAATAGTTTAGAATATTATTTTACTCTCAAGTAGTTCATCACATTCAACCATGAGTTACAGGAGTTACTTTTTTATGACAAATACTCCACCACAAATAGCACAACAGACCACAATACTCATGAAGAAGGCATTGACTTTGAAATAAGAAGCATAGGAATTATATCTGTGAGGGTAGGAGCCTGGTCAGCTGTTCTTAGTGACATACATAAGAGAAATCAAGGAAATAAAAAATGAACCATTATGCTAGAGAATAGCATAATTAAGAATAAATGATGATTTTTAATAAATCATAATAAGAATAGCTCTTGACATATGACAATACAGGATATCACATGCTATGTGCAAATATGAAAGTACAAAATTTTACGAAAACAACCAATCTTCCTCATCAAAATGGAAGAAATGACAAAATTCCCACCAGACAGGTGCTATTCAGTGTGAAAAAAATGTTATATACAATGTTACAATATTTCTATTAATTCTCACTACAGATAAGGATTTCGCTACATGAACTTTAGCATCATAAAAATACTAATCAGATGCAGAAACATGACATAAAAAGTGACCTAGGCCATGGGGTTTTGCCACATCTTTTCAAAGTACTGCCAATCCTTCACCAATTCAGACCAAGTTGAGTTTTAATTAAAATAGTTTTATTTGCAATTACTGAATTAATGTATAAATGATCTCTTTGTAGTAACAATAGTTATAATGGCCACAAGTATAGCATTCTTTATGATGCATTACAAATTGTTAACACAT
>WURS02000018.1:207033-242998 GCA_011762765.2 Rhinocypha anisoptera
CATTACGATTACGTAGTATTTGACTGACTAAGTCTGTCATCCCGTGGGTGATGGAAACTTTATCCTTTATCTATCTGCTAGTGCTATCAGGTTTCTTCCACATTCAATATCTCTCTATGAATGTTAGACCCCCTACCCTACCATCAACTACTGAGTTGTCTAGGGGCTTTGAGTCTCCGAAAAATTCTGATCACATTGTAGCATTCCAGGAAAGGTAAAGTTTTAATTTTATTTCATGAGGTCGTTGGTATTTTCATCCACATTATGTCGAAGGTGTCATTTGAACCATCTCTGGAAATGTTCCTAGCATTTATATCCATATATTGAGTGCACTTATTTGTATATTTCCCAATAAATATTTATTTGGATTGCTTTGGTAAGTCCCTGTATATTATAAAAAATGAAAGAAAGTTACATATTTGAGTTGATATTCTCTTTATGCATTGCTATTGTTTCAAGAGCATCGTAAATGCTTTCAAGCATGTCGAGGCAATCAAGGCACAGAGAAAGTGAAATTTGTAGGCGTGATGAAGAAAAGTGTGCTAGTACTGCTTCTGATATGATAACGTTATTGACTCAAGAAATTAGTGAATTGCAGTAAGAAGGAAATAAGTATTCAATTGAATTGTATCCAATGAGTAAGGATCAGACAAGGTGGTTCTGCAAACCTTAATAATTGGTAGGACTGCAGCACACTATATAATGAAAGGTAGAGAGGACGTGGTGTTGCCTCCTGGAAAAATGTTCGAATAGCTGATTGATTCTTTTCGTCTGTTCATTGATGAAAAAATTTTGGATGGCAATGCTCCCTTAGCTAACAAAGAAGCTGTAGGGTACACGAGGAAATAAAAAGTACTAATCCTTGGGTAGCAGTTTATGCCATTGAAATGGAAACACATTTTGGACTTTAGTTCACAGCTGGGCATTTGAAGTCATTCCAAGAAATTGTTCCATGTCTTTGTAGTAATTTTTATGGGTCCATGATTTTCTGAGCAACAATTATGTCAGAGGTTCGCTTCAAAGACATCCTGAGATATTTGTGACATGGTGACATTGAAAAAAGATCAGAAAGAAGGATGAGCTCGCACCCATTCAATCTTCTTGGGAATATGTCAATCAGAATTTGAAAAAAAAATCTCCCTGGTGAATGCATCACCATTGTTGAACAACTAGTTTGGTTTAGGGGCCATTGTCCCTGCAGGTAATTTATTCTATCTAGGGTCGAAAAGTATGGAATGAAGATTTTTTGGGCCAAAGATTCATCCACTGGGTACCTACAAGGCGACCTTCTGTACATAGGGAAAGAAAATGGAATAAGAGCTCTGTTGAATTTAAGATAAATTATTGTGCTGGAAATTGATAATCATAATTTGGAAGCAACCTCAGTTGCAATATTTTTGTACTACATTTCAGCTTAATGAAAATTTTAAAAACCTGTGGTTTGACGATGATTGGAACTCTAAAGAAAAATAAACCCAGTGATCTTTCTTCCTAACCGCTCTTGCCCTGAGTTTTCTTCTGCTTTTTGGTTTCAACAAAACAATGGCCCTAATATCCTATATACCTAAGAAGGTAAAGTCAGTTATTCTTTTATCATACGAACACCATGATTAAACGATAAACTTAGAAGAAGAAAATGAGCCGGCCAGGTTAGCCTGGGGTTATGTGATCGCCGTCTAACCTAAAGGTATCCGGTTTGAGTCCCACCAAGGGAAATAATTTCAATATGTTTTTAATAAATATAATTTCTTACGATTATGCTGTTAATAGAATATGGCTTCCTAAAATATTTTCTTCCTTTAAAACAGAGGCTATACCTTTCTAGAGTTTGAGATCTGCATCGGCGCCAGCAATCCCTTTGAATTACAAAAATCAGGAATCCCTCTGAGGGTTAAGCTGCTTTAGCATGAGGAAATTGAACAACCATCTTATTTATAGTCCATTATTAATGTATATTTGAATATTACAAAAAATCTTGTTTCTCCGTACATCTATTAATAACTTTTATGTCTATTGATGTAATTCACTACCTATCACATATCGTATCTCTCCACTGTATCCTTGCATTAGTTTTCCTTACTTGAGTAATAGATGGGTCCTTAATTTTTCCAATTTCAATATACATACATACACATGTCCTCTTTTAATACACTATAACCATAATATTTGCTCCTACACACTTGTTAAGTGCAAGTGCCATTTACCAGTTTTGCTATAAAATTATCAAAACACTATAAATTACACAAAAATTTTATTTGGCAGAACTACAGTAGAAATCCGTTATAATGAGTATGGCTTATAATGAGAATATTGCTATTACTAGTGATCATTGGTCCACGTGTTAAAGCATACAGAGTTCCGCCAGTTACATATATTGAATGGTCATACCTGCACTATCATTATAACGAGTGATTGATGTTTGGGCTGTACAAATTGCTTGAAACACACATTACAATGTCATACCTCGCGAATCTATATTGTAAGGAAGGCTTTATGTGAGACTGTGGTAAGCAGTTATGCCACAAACTTTTCCTGGGACTTTTTGCAGTTGCTGAAATTAGGATGGAGAAGAAAAGAAATTCGCAATCATTGAGGCTGGTGGAAGAAAGGGCACCAATAAAACTGAAATCGAGTACCAATATGGCTTATTGTTGTCAATTTTGTTCACCATTCTGAAGAATGAAGAAAACTTTAAGACTACCTATACATTAGAAATGTGGAGGGCAGTAGCAAGTAACTGCAATTGGCAAATAATACCAAATTTGAATCAGTATTATTTAATTGGTTTTCACAGCAACGTTCAGTCGGAGATCCAATCAGTGGTCCCATGCTTATCTGGCTGATATAGTAGTCCTATGAGCATCAATTTCTCAAATCTCTTCTTTATGGAATCTACTTGTTAACCATACATCATAACTTATTTATGATTGTTCACGAAACAATTCCAAAGATACTACTGGTTTGTGACATACATAAGTTAAGAGTGCATGAGTTGTAGTGGCAATATTTTGTAATAAAAATAAAATAAAATAATAGTAAAAACCCATTATAATGCACCTCACTTAGGTTTCGGATATACTGTGGGTATCATATCCCCCAAAATGATTCGACTGACTATAATTTTTGTTAGTAGTAGGTAACTTTGTGGCAAATTTTATCTCTCAATGTGCCTACCAATTTGTTGCAATGGTGCTATTTCAAGATATCATATCAACGTTTTTAAATCATAAAACATCAATTTCTATTGTTTCCCATAATAGTGCAGGTTGCTGGTAATGCTAGTGTAAACTCTGTCCCCTTAGACCTGCGTTACGAGGGTGGTCTGAAAAGTTTCCGACCTCAACGTGAAGATGGCAGCACTCGTAAATAAAATCTAGTGAATTACGTTGTTCATCTGTTGATAGTCACTCACCAAAGTTTCAGCCATTTTGGACGCTCAGTTGTTATATAACAGTAACAACAGTTGTAGTATAACAGTTTGAGTGAGTTGATGTGTTTTTGTGAAAATGGATAAAATCGAGTATCGAGCTGTTATTAAATATTTGTTTTTGAAAGGCAATACACCTATGCATATCAAAGATGAGTCAGATTCTATGTATGGGGACTCTGCACCATCATTTGCCAGTGAAATTTTGGGCAGCTAAATTTAAACGTGGCCATAAGAGCTTGGGTGACAATGAACGTTTGGGACGTCCAAAAACTGCAACTACTGATGAAAACATTGACAAAGTTCATTAAATGGTGCTAGATGACCGCTGAATTAAAGTGAGAGAGATAGCAGAGGTTATAAACATGTCAAAAGAACTTGTTTGTCCCATATTAAATCAACATTTAGGCATGAGAAAGCTGTCCGCGCATTGGGTGCCACGTTTGCTCACGTTAGACCAAAAACGTGTTCGAATGAACATTTCCAACACTCTGTTGGCGCAGTTGAGGTGCAATAAATCCTAGTTTTGGCACCGATTAATTACTGTAGATGAAACTTGGATACACCATTATACGCCCGAAACTAAAATACAGTACAAACAGTTGATTGCACAGGGGGAACTGGCTCCAAATAAAGCAAAAACTGTTTTTTCGGATGGGAAAGTGATGGCGACTGCTTATTGGGATAGTCATGGAGTTATTTTAATCAATTATCACAAAAACGAAAAAACCATTATAGGAGCATATTACATATCATTACCTGACATGCTGAAGGCAGAACTTGTGGAAAAATGGCCACATTTGCAGAGAAAGAAAATCTTGTTTCACCAAGACAACGCACCGTCTTACACCTCAGCGGTTGCCATGGCGAAAATCAACGAATTATGGTTTGAACTGCTTGACCTTCCGCCTTACTCACCAGATCTAGCCCCAAGCGACTTCTTTTTGTTCCCTCATCTAAAAATTGCGCTCTGAGGACAGAGATTTTCGTCAAATGAAGAGGCAATCATCTTCGTGAACAATTATTTTGCAGAGTATAACGCCGAGTACTTTTTGGACGGGTTACAGAGATGGGAGCATCTCTGGGAGAAGTGTGTAGAGTTACAAGGAGACTAAGTTGAAAAATATAAAAAAAATTCAGAAAAAATGTCTTGATCTTTGTTGGGTCGGAAACTTTTCAGACCACCCTCATATTATTAATCTTTTTAAGTAGATTTTTCCTTTATATGGTTAAATAGCAATATTATCAGCAAATGTGAATGTTTTTATTTGTTATTTTACTCCCTTATGCATTTTGGTATCTTTCCATCACTGTTTCTAAATCTTTATAAAAAATCATAGAAATATAAGGTAAACATACAGGGTATGTAATACAGTATGCATAAACTTGGGTAGAGTAATTAATAGGTATTGGTTTTGTTCAATACTTTTCAATTATCATTCTTGTGATTAATCTGCAGCTAACAATCCTGAATAAGTCTGGTCGGATATGGACCATGGTAGCAGGTGGTGGTGCCTCAGTTATCTACAGTGACACCATATGTGACCTTGGGGGAGCCAGTGAACTTGCAAATTATGGTGAATATTCTGGGGCACCATCTGAGCAACAAACTTACGAGTACGCTAAAACAATATTGTCCCTTATGACACAGGAGAGGCACCCAGAGGGTAAAGTAAGTATTTAAAAAATTTTTTCTGTTTATGTGTGTGTGTGTGCACGCGATATCTGTCTGCAATGGTTCTCATTCGGGCCTCCCACAGGCATGGAGATTACTATAGAGAGATTGACTAAGCTCCTTTCTTTCTCTCCTGCTTCCCCTTAACCCACTGGCGTATGATTTTTTCTCAAAATTCACTCCCAGAGAATCCTATTTATTTTTAGGAAGTCATCTTTTAAAAATATTTTATATTTCATGATAATCTTTGCGAATATGAATTAAAATTAGCACTGTTAATGTTTGATGCATTTTCAATAATGCTCTAAAGCCATAACATTTTTTAGTAATTTTTATAAACAATAATAGCAACAATATCAAAAGAGTAAAAAGTTATTTAAAGATATTTTTTAAGGAACTTTTCTTAACTAGTATTCTCTTTCAGAGTTTCTGTCAACGCATTACGTCAAACATTATGTTATTGCTGAAAATTTCTATGAAATACAGTTAATAGTTCCTGAGATATTGAAATTCAAAAATTTATATTCACCCAAAATATATTTTTTAGGACGCAACATTTTTTTAGGAGATTACGAACAATCCGATATCTCAGGAGGACCAACATTTGACTCTGAAATTCTAACTTTGTTTTATTCTATTTACTTTGATGTCATAGTGATACAAATAGTGACATGAAAAAGTATTCGTTTCATGGTACCAAAAGATCACATGTCATATTTTGCATAGCTGTAATTTTATTTGTGATATTTCGAGACACAAATCTGGTTGAATAGGTAAGGCATATAAGTATCATGGTTCCTAAAAGTACTTGTAATTACCGACAATATATCAGAAAAGTGATCGTAAGATGAGAAGAGCGGTGATAGCAAAGTGTTGGACGGGGATAATTTTCATGATGACCCAATGCTACTCAAAGATATTATTAGCATAATGGTTTCGTAAATTGAATATACATCTGACTAAATGCCTTACCATTTGCATGAAAATGTGTGCAAGGATAGCAAAACCATTGTATGAGTAAAATAATAAAAATAAGGTCATTTGTGTTTCAAATATAGCTAAAAGTTAAAAAAATTTCAAGACCAGCAAACCTCTGTCTTTGTAAGTTACTGGTGAATTGCCGACTTTGTAAGCCAATGGGTTTTATATTGTCATTTTTATTTGGACAAAACAGAAGGTAGTAAATAAATAAACATTATTTTCATCCAGCAATACATTATTGAAGGTTATTTTCTCAATAGTTACTAAGATTGTCGTGATAGTAATAAGCTTCTGAGTTCATACTATAACATCCTCATGTAACATTTTAAAACTGAAAAATGACTGAAGTTGAGTAATATTTATGATATTTTGCTTGTGAACATAAAAATTTGAAATATATATTTCATCTAGCTGAAATTATTAACCTATACTCAATTTTTAGGTGTTGATAATTGGTGGAGGCATTGCTAACTTCACTAATGTAGCTGCCACATTCAAAGGGATTGTTACTGCTCTTCAAGAATTCCAGCCTAAATTGGTTGAACATAACATATCCGTGTTTGTCAGACGTGCAGGGCCCAACTATCAAGAAGGATTGAGGTAATTTTATTTGTGCAGCCTTTCTATGAATGAAGTTCTGAAGACATAATTTCCTGTTATTACTATTAGTTTCCACTGCTGCTGTGATTTCTATCTCTGACTAAAAATTGCACCCTAAAGCTCATAAAAAAACCATAAAACTATATTTTTAAAAATCTACCTCTCACTTGTCCTTTATTAAAAAAAACATACTTTTCACCATGTCTTTTGTATGTTGAAATATATACAACTCTTTGTAAATTTATCGGCAAACCATGAAATTTGTTATATTTTAACAGTGATTTGTGACACATCCCTTGTGATTTGCAACACATCCTCTGGGTTGAGAAAGTACTAAGAAATGTGTATTCTGTATTAAATAATTGTCTTTAACTGAATTGCTATTTGAAGAGGTTAAACATTTAGTTTGCATGTGTAATACCAAAGACTGTTATGGAACGCCTCTTATCTTGCATATTGTATTAATTTTTCAGTCATTATCCATGCAAGACACCACTGGTGCTATCTCTGTTTTTCTCTGCAAAATGTGTTATAAATGGTAGTTACGCTTTCCCATCTTTCTGCATTTGACCAGCAATCAAAAATTCTAGATTCAAATCCCAGCTGAGGACAATTTTTTACTCTTTGAAATCAGTGTTTCCATCTTTCTCAACTCATTGTGTGTCATCCTTTTATGTGCATTATCCCTTTCCATATTTCCTATATTTAGTGTTTTCACTAGTTGATAGTTGATATGCATATGAATGTATGTACATGTAAATACATACATGATTTATTATTTAGTCAAACAATTCATTCAATTAGTCATGCTATTGCATTCATTATAATTTTTTTTATTCATGTTCTTGTTCAAAACTAATTTTATTATGCATTGTTTTTCCAATCCGAATTTCAGGATAATGCGAGAAACTGGTCAAAATTTGGGCATTCCTCTGTTTGTATTTGGCCCAGAGACACACATGACAGCTATAGTTGGCATGGCACTGGGAAAAAGACCTATACCTAGGAATCCAGAGGTTGAATTCAGCACAGCCAATTTTCTTCTACCTGGGGGCCAGTCGAGAGTAAGCTGTTCTTATGTCAATTTTGCATATTGTCATGTTTGTTGTTAATATAATGATAATAGGTTCAGTTATCAATGGAGTAGTTGAGAATGTCTTAATGATTGTCTGCTACTCACTGTAGGGAGATGCCCAACACACTGCAACCCACATTTTCAAGGAAATTTCTATTAAAGTTCAGGAAAATTAGGGATCTTTCTTATTATTCACAAAAAAAATTTCCATTAATCATATTCAACTTCTCACAATGCTTTACAAGAAGTTCAATAGTCATTTGTATTGTAATTTAATGAACATCTATCATAGGTTAAAGGTAGGAAAGTTATACATATTCAGTACTATAAGATCTTCCATACCTACTAGCTTGTCCCTCCTATTGCAATAAACATACTCATATCAAAACAGTGGGTTAACTGCTTTATTTGTAGGTGGTAGAGCTTCATAAATCATCATTTGGGACATTTTTATGATTATGCCTGTCTAAAATGATTATTTATAAAAACAAAGAGAGGTAGTTTTATTCCATGTCTGATAGAAATCAGATGATGTTGCAATACCCATAAAATAGCCCTCCCTGCAGTGTTGGTATTTCAAATTTCTCTGAAATAATGATATAGCTTTCAAAATACAGTCAAATCTTGTTACTATGCCACCTGTCGGGACTGAGCAAGAGTGGCTTAGTAACGAGGGTTTGTAAAAACAGCTTTATTTTCTCAAGTTACTTATCAGTCCAAAGCTCTCAAGAATCGTTGGCTGGCGCATCATCTTTTGGAGGATTACGTGCATCTCGTTGTCTAGCCGATCGCACGCTTGTGCGAGTGCCTGCATATCTGTATGTGTTCGTGCTTTTGTGTGTCTCTTTTGATCTAGGGTTGCAGACTTATCGCTGTGCGTGTTGTGTTCGGCTTGTTGTAGTTGGCATCGGGGATAAGAATCGCGTGTTTGACCTTGACACAGTCTGACTATGCACATACGTAATGAGTTACAATGTTGTGCGCGGCTGCACTGTAGTTCGTCGCTTCGCCTTTGGGACGTGATTGTGACAATCAAGTGTTGCTCAGAAATACAAACTTTTCATGACTTTTTACAGTCACATAATAGTGGCATAGTAGCGAGAGTAGGGGGTGGCATAGTAAATTTATTTCGTATTGAATTTTGTTGGAACCGAGCAAAAGTGGTATAATAGCGAGAGTGACATAGTAACAAGATTTGACTGTAATTCAATCCAAATTAATACTTAAACCAGTAAAACTTCATAGTTTGGGCTTCACCTATCTCCAAAATGTAATTTTCTCTGGAAGAAATGCATTGAAGTCTAAATAAATTTTTAACAAAAACATACATCTTCCAAATTTCAGTGTCTCTTCCTCCTCAATCTGACAAACCCCCTCCTAAAAAACAAACTTCTATTCAATATTGATTTTCTTGCAACAAGACTACCATAACATCAGCCCCATAAATATCATCAGCAATCCATTCCAAAACCTTCAGTCCTAACCCTAAGGCCAGCAGCCACTGTCTACATGCACTCAAAAAAATGATTTACCTCATTTGTGAAAGTTTTGTTTGGATTAAAAATTTTTCTGGTAAACTAAGTAACTCATCATGTCAAATAGAGATCCAAGAATTGTTTTTTTGGTGGGAATGCATAAATATGGATGATGATCCTAATACTATGATTAATAAATAGATACTGAACCTAGGAAGCAAACAAAAAATACTTCAACTAAATAGTTACTCATTATGAATATACTATATATAAAAAAGAATTATGGTGACATCATGCTAAGACATGTCTTACCCCTCCCACCCAGACTGTTGTTGATGATGTTGCTGATGATGCTGCTGATGGTGTTGCTGGTGGTGCTGCTGATGGTGTTGCTGGTGGTGCTGCTGCTGATGATGTTGTTGCTGATGATGTTGCTGCTGCCATTGCTGGCCTTTCTTCTGTTGTTGCTGCTGCTGTCCCTCAGCATCTTTATTGTGAGAAGAACTCACTTGCACCCCTTGATCTATAGTGGGAGACTTTCTTGTGACACCTGGCACCGGTGTGGCTGTCGAAGATCTTGATCCTCCAATCATGTCTAAAATAGAAGCTAAAACTGAACTCATATTGTTAAGTTAGCACACTAGCTAGAAACAAAGATGCCACCGTATCACCACAGAAGCCATAACAGGGATGCCACCATGCAAGTATAAATCAAGCAGTATGCAAAACATGCGCAAAAATTAAATGACAAAGCTGACCAGCAAGCATTCAATTGATCCCATATGCAATAAGCAGTCAAAATAACATAGGGATCTCAATGGTCCATGTCCAAAAACAAGCCCAGCACATTCTTCAATGGTGTCACTTCTACAATCCCAAAATTGTTACACAAATGCCAAGTTTAATACTTATAGGTAATGTTATTCAGGCCCTTCTCCTTTATTAATTAAACAAGTTTTTTTTATAGAAAACTCCAAATAGCTCAAATGATATTACCTAATTACATCATTATAAGTATCTACAATCGCAACAAGTTTGTTTACAGCCAAGCCAGAGAAATTAGGAAATGAGATGTTAAAAGTGAAGAAGAATGAAGCTAAAATAACATTTACTTAAGAAACATTAGGTATTAAAAACTCTATAAAAAGTCTTAAGGACGTAGAAAGATCCCAAAACCAGATACAAATAAAATTCTATAACAAGGCTAGCCTGAATATAAACAAAGGATATATTTTTTGCATACATCAAAAATGACCACACAGTTCTAAGTTTTTAGATTAAAGTATGAGAGACCAATGAATTAATTTAAAATTAAGAAGATACCTGAGTTAAAATTAAGCACCATTAAACAGCTTAATATTTGGTAACCTATCACTACAGGTTCATCAATGAATTATTTCATGTTATGTGCCAAAGGCTTCTTTGGAACTATAAATATCACCTTTGACACTTAAAAATTCACCGAAAATCCACTTCTTTTATTGGAGTCAAACTACAGTTTAAAAAAATTAAAAAATGGAAAGACAGAAACAGTTAACTTCAATGTACAATAACAAAGAATAGAACAAATTGTTTTTTAATCAGAAGTAATCTGATTCAAAGTGATGCTATTATTAAAATATTAGGTACTCTATGGGCAGTATATACTTAGGGAGACTATTGAGTTTACTACTTCAGTTTAAACTTAAAATCAAAATAGAAAGTCAGTCCACATAAAAGGCGTCTTGGTGAATAAATTCTAACTGTAGGATTTGGGGCCTCTGCAACCTTATCCATAAAAAAAGGTGTTGACCTTACTACCTTTAGTTACCTTTACCAAAAGGTAAATGCAAAAATACCAGCACATTAATGACATGAAATGCAATACTCTCGATTGTTAAAACAGACAATTAGAAAAGCAAATGTGATATACAGTCTACATGATACTATAATTAGCTACGAGCCCTTCAGGATGTTTTTATTTTTAAGCAAAACATGAAAAGGCCACACACAAAGATTACACAAATTCAGAGATACAATTGCCCACGATTTAGCTTACACATCACCAAATGGTTGACAATATTTTCCTCCAGTTTAATTAACATCAATTTACTACCATATAGCGAAGTTGTATTTCTAGCACTTTCAGGCACGAATATTTCCACACGACCAATGTAAATGTTGTCAAGTAAAATAATGGAAAAATCATTACAATCAGATTAGTAATTTACACCATTAAAACTACCACTAAGCAGAACTTAAGAGAGGAAAGAGGATCTAAAAATCATGCATGCTATCTCCCAAAAGAATGCAACTAGTTAATCGAAGCCAAAATCATTCAACCTCCATAGTGACCCTTGAAGAATGCAGAGAAAGCTCAAGTGCATTAATAATAATGCTGCCCGACTTGAGAAAATTCTCCCGAACCTTGGTCCTTTGGAGGTACTGGCACCTGTGACGGCTTTTGCGGCATCTGCATCGTGGGGCTCAACTCACTTAGCTGCCCTTGGGACTGCTGCTTTGGAACTGATGCCACTGCATTACCACGTGGAACTCCTAACCCAGGCGCAAGATTAGAGCCAGGAGGCATCCCTCCCATGTTGTTCAACGAAGCATAAGCTGCGGCAGCAGCAGCTGGTCCTGGATACTGACCCAAACCTCCCGGTCCAAGATGACCCAGGACTGCATGGGAGAAGCCTGGGTTCTGGTAGGCAGACGGTGCCAGAGAAGGTGGCACCGACAGCTGTATGTAACCAGAGATTTTTGATGGCAAAAACTAAGTGGCTAAGATAAACAGTTTACTCTCCAATGGCAGTCTTTAAATTTAACATAACGTTTAGAACAGAAGTTACTTGGGTGGTGGTGTCACTGAAAGCACTTCAAGTTCCATCTGATGAGCAATTTCAAAATTTCCATTATACAATTTTAAGATTTGAAAACCTAAGAATGTATTTTAAAACTTACAGCAGCATGTACTACTTTGCCAGTAACATTTATAAATTTGACCCAAGTCCGGGGTAACAATTCAATGCATCAAATGAATGAGAGAACAATGGTTGAAAATGAGGTCGCCAAAAATGTCTCAATTGAATGATCATAATGTAACATGCAGTTTACCTGGCATTGAACTTTACCTGTACAATGGCCGGGTCATTTGGCAGAGCACCCACATTATTAACAACTCTGATATCCTTGATGTCAGATGCTCTGAACAAAATGTAGTCGTAAACTTGATTCTGAGGAGCAACTGGGAAATTCGTTTCTCGAGTTTCCGTACCAAATGATCTCACTGAAATAAAAAATTACCATAAATTCAACAAGAACCGAAAGAATATTATGTCCTACAACAACAAATGTCAAATTGGGCAAATAAATATCTACCAATTATGAACGGTTGCACGCAAACCAAAACCGATTTCGCGACCCAAGTCACGTACTAATCTATAATAGCAAGGCCAATGCACATGCACTAATTGAATAAAATACGGAAAAAACACTTTTCGCTAAAAAATGTACTCACCATTAGCCAACGCAATTGTGCATTCCTCCGGGTCTACTGTAAATAATCGGCCTTCATAACGAATATCTGCTTTGGATATTAAACTTATTTTACTGCCTAACTCCGGCATTCCGGCACTCATGACGATTGTTCTTGTTAAGCACAAGATGACTAGGATGTTTCCGGATTTCCTACTTCACCGAACAACATCGAACTAATTCTGATATTCCTCTAATGGCGTTTACCCCCTTGCAAACTCGTGACGTCACAGTACTAATGAAGTCATTTTAAAAACTGTTGCTGTAAATCACCCGAATAGTTCGAGAATAATCACAAAATTTAAATTTAAATTTTATAATTTTAATTTTTGCTATCTATATGTCCAGCATAAATAAATTAAATAAGTAATATAAGTAAGCTATTGGTATATCTCGGTTTTGCAGACTTCTCTGCCCGACATGGCTGCTGCAGTGGCAAGGATTTGTGGAACCGGACTTTTAAAAGTAAATAATGGAACATTATTACGGCAGGTAGGTCCACACTACGATTCATTTGTTGAGTATTTATGACTCCTCAATGTATTATTTTAAATTATGTGGAAATACTATGTATCACTAGTATTCGTAAGCTCTTTAGGAAAATCTGTTAACATGCAAGTTTCACGTTGATGCCTATAATTCTATCCAGAGAAATGTACCGAAGTTATATTAAGGTGTCCTATTACACCGGAAAATTTTTCATTATATATATATCAAGTTACTTGTCCAATCTTTTGAAAGTAGCAAATAGGTCAGTTAGGTCACGTATTTCTGATGAAGAATAACTTTTTTGCAGGCTAAATTTTCTTCCACGAGAACTTGGTCCAAGAGTCGGAAAACAGTGAGTCAAACATTTAAGTTAAATAGTTTTTTTATTTTAGGGACAAAAACTATTCCCCTTTCTCATGTTGCTGCAATCTAGTTCCTCGTCACGATCGGAGTTTTAACTGGAGGTGGGGCAGGGTTGGCTCTTGCCCTAGACCAGTCGGTAAAAGCTTCTGATTTGGAGCTCCATCCCCCCAAGAATCCTTGGAGTCACAGTGGATATTTTTCAGCATTAGATCATGCTAGGTAATACAAATTTAAGTATTTAATTTATCAGATCTTCCATAAAAAATGTATTTTGAAGGGACGTGCTACCATTGTTGATACATAGTTGCAACTATCATGCTAACGACTGAGATTTACTTTACCCTTTATTTTCATTCATTAGCATAAGAAGGGGCTACGAAGTATACAAACAAGTTTGTGCTGCTTGCCATAGCATTCAATATTTGGCTTTTCGAAATTTGATTGGAGTTTCTCATACTGAAGCAGAAGCTAAGGCAGAGGCCGAAGAAGTCCAGGTGAGGAAAAGTAACAAAACTCTTTATTTACTACTTATCCAAAGTCGCATCCCAGGATGAGGATAAAAATTTATGGACGAGAAAATAATTTATTGGTGTCCTAAGGGAAGTGGCTACATAGTCTGTGGCTAGCCACACGGGCTGTGTATATATTTGACACACTTGTGTGGCCACTACCTCTAGAGTTTACGTGTAAAGTTTTGAGTATTTAATCTAAAATTCACTTGTGACCATTCCTCGTTCCTATCAATCGTGTATGAACAACTGCCTTAATATATTGATTCTGTTGCCTATCAATCTACTCTACTTTCTTCGTTTTTTTTGTAAAGGTGATGGCTTCACGAATTCAAGACCCTCTGTGGTTAAAATATTGAGTTCAGTGTTACTCCAGATCATTCCCCTGTCCCCATTACATGATTCATGTGCAAGATAAAAAGTTTAATAAATTTCTATTTTTTTAAGAATATCACTTAATAAAGTTGGTTATTAAATAATTTTGTGGTGTAACCTATGAGAGACGATCTCCTTCCGACCGAAATCAAACAAAGATGGTCAGATAATGAATCCAAATTTAACATTTATCGAAAGTAAATGTCATATATGAAATGAAGATAGCAATAGTTAATGATAGTTATTATATTAAAAATAAAACATTTTACATTTGTATTATATATAAGCCTATTTATGACCAATATGTATTGGCAGTTGAGTCAAAGAATAAAAAACGAATCCTTTCATTTCTCCAGCAGAATGATGACTTAAAAATAAGTTTAAATTTCATAGCATATTAAATCTTTCACAATGCATGATACACTGTTTGCATCTATGTGGGTTCTTCAGTTAATCTTTAATTCTGATGCCCAGGCATCTTCATGCCAGGCTCCATACAACACACTTGTGGGTTAGAATATATTTTGGCTACGTCTTAATATTGAGAAAGCTATATTATATCAATCAATCAGATTTGGCTGTTCATTAGTTGGAACTTCGCTATGAAAGCATTAAATTTTACAATTGGGATATTTGTGTAATAAAATTCGAAACAATTTCAGAAACTTGTCCAACCCAATGTTTACTTGGGTCTAGTTTCTGTTCTATTTTTCTATCCGCACCCTAAAAGCTTATAATTTCAATTGTCATTGTTTTATTTTTTCTTAAAGTTAAGGCTTCTTAAGTTAAATCTGTCATTATTGAAAAATAGTAGAAATGAAAGTATTTCGGTAAATAGTTTCTCCACAATCCCTTCAAGTAGTAGTCATGAACCTGAACATAAAGCTTAGAGGATTGAGGTACTTAATTGAGGACTGGGTTCAAATCAGGGTGTTATCCCCTGAAACCCTCTATAAATCCCAATCCACATAATATATTTGGAGCCGTCCAGGCTAGCCTGTGAGCTAACCCAAAGTTCACGAGTTCGAGTCCCACCCAGGGTGGTGTTTGCCCATGTTGGTTTTATCTATGACTTGATGAGGTGTGAAATGACCATAGCCGTCAAAGCACCATATAAACCAAAATACTGCTACAATGTATTGGAAACTATATCCTCTTAAAAATAACAGGTGGCACACAGTACAGAAGTTTGCCCTACCTCAGTTCATGGCTTCAGCATATCAGAGCAATTAGAGAGACCTAGCTTCACTCTCGCCTATAAAAAACGTTGCAGGTTAATAACTGGTGGTTTGTAATTCATGCTTATGGATTTCACTGTGCTTGAATACCTGTTAGTAATTGTTCAGCCCATATATTCTTCCAATTCACAGTTTCAGGTTTTGTGCATTAGCCACAGAATTTTTTCTGTTTTTTGGAATAATCTTTGTACAAGTCATAAAAGAGACAAGGATTCATCCTGTAACATGTACATTTTCAAACTTCATACTTTTTAATTTTCACCGATTCAGGTGTGATGTGGTGGAAGAGAAGTGCATTTTTCTGTGGTAAAGTGGTTTTTATTCTCAGTATTCATACTTTTTGTTTATGAAGTGGTTTCTTTAGACATTTTAGGATATAATTTTTCTTTAACATTTCTTTAACTTTTTTTATCTGAGGAAATAACTAATTCAAACATTTGGCTGACTTGTCATGCTATTATAAAGGATATATAAATTTTGGATAATGACCAAGTTCACTTTGAAGACTTTAAAGTCAGAGATGCTTCCCAGTTTTCTATGCTTCATTAACTAAATACACTAGGAAAGAACCAAGCCTTTCACACCCTATCGTAATTAATGGTAGCTTAATTTGATGACAGAGTTGTGTGTTTTAAGGACAAAGAGTATGATTCAATTCTCATTTTATAGTTACTTTGCAATGCTCTTAACTGATTCTAGTAAGCTCTTACACAACCAACATTATTTAAATTGCCCTGGAAAAACTGATGAGGGTGGGACTATAAGTATTTTTCCAAACCTGAAAAATCTTGAACATTCTCAATTGCCTTATGTTTTTAAATTCCTTGTTTCATTACTGCTGTATTGACTTTATCACTGGCTTATTCCTGAAAATATATGCATAGAAACTTCCTTTGATGCATTACTCCACATTAATTAGTTGTTTGCCTACACTACAGTAAACTCAGTGAGGGTTTACCTAAAGCACAAAAGATCAACGGAATTAATGAATTGTAACTTCTTGAGGGCACTAGGGAAAAAAAAGGCACTATATGGATTGGATTGTGGGATCATATTGAGAAGTCCTACCTTGTAATGTACCATATTGAGGGATTTCTACCCCCCCCCCCCCATAATATATTCTTCAGTTATTTAAGCTCTTGCGAAAACAAATTTATTAGTTTTGGGTGTGATTTCATGAAATGTCAAACATTCATATGAAATAATGAACACTACTTTTTCACAATTTATTGTAAAATATGTTACTGTTCCAGCTTGATAAGACATCTTCTGAGATGTCTTATCAAGGTAAACTGGTCACATCTTTTTGATATGCACTGTTTTTTTTAGTTTTTGAAATGCACACAGTCAATCATTTTTTTGGATGTCTTTCTTAAGAAGTGGAAAATGAAAATTATATTTACAGAACCTTCACTTATTAATAAATACTTTATGTACAATCTACCTTTACTATGGTTACAAATTCCTAATAGGTCCAAGATGGTCCTGATGAGAATGGAAATATGTTTATGCGGCCAGGGAAGTTGTCAGACTACTTCCCAAAACCATATCCAAATGAAGAAGCCGCCAGAGCAGCAAACAATGGTGCCTATCCTCCTGACCTGAGTTACATCACTTTGGCTCGACATGGAGGTGAGGTATGTAATGGCAACAGAAATTTTTTTATTTGTTTTCTGCCGTTAACATCTGGAATAAATGTGCTCTCTGTTTAGTTGAATGTGTAACACTTTTACTTAGCTTTTTGTTTACCTGATTGAAATGCAATGGGGTTCCCTTTTTCAGAATATAACTACTTTTGAACCAATAAAGTTTATGGTGATGAGCTTTCATATTTGCACTGAAAAGCTATTATGGCTTAGGAACTTGATGAAATGCTACCGATTCATGAATTGTTCTCTTCTTCACAGGACTATGTGTTTGCATTGCTGACTGGATATTGTGATGCTCCTGCAGGAGTTGTCTTAAGGGAAGGGCAATATTACAACCCATACTTCCCAGGTGGTGCTATCAGTATGGCTCAGGCCCTGTATAATGAGGTGAGGAAATATCATTGCACTCTTGCTCTCTTTGAAAATTTGTAATCTCAAAAATATGGCATAAAATGTTTTTTACATTATTTTTTCTAGGTATTGGAGTATTCTGACGGAACTCCTGCCACAGCAAGTCAGCTTGCTAAAGATGTGTGTACTTTCCTCAAGTGGGCTGCTGAGCCAGAGCATGATGACCGTAAGAAGATGACCATTAAGGTGATGCTTTTTATCTCTCCATGTTAGGTTTGACTTACCAGTTGTGTGGCTAGCAGCGAATTTCTTATATCTAATTTTGTGGTAAACTTTACTGACCAAAATTTTTCTTTGCAGGCACTAATGATATTTTCCCTCTTGGTGGGAATAAGCTATTACATAAAGAGGCACAAGTGGTCAGTTTTAAAGAGCCGAAAAATAGCTTTTAAACCATCATCCAAGTAGAGAAGTGAAATATAGTTTTTGAGTGGATATTGAAACCTGTAGTAGATTGTGAGGTCAAAGAAAAAACTAACTGCTCTGCTGATGTGCATGAGCATGTGTTGCAGACCACATCTGGTGTAAATAAGAGTGAAATTGTTGAAAATCAGTATGTTAGGTACCAATTAAGTTAAATTTTATAATTTTAAGGCATTTTGCCAATGCATGAAACTGCTCAGCCGTTTTCTGTACCTGGCTTATCAGGTATATTGAATTGGAATTTCTGTACAGCATTTCTTGAAACTTTAAGCCCAAAACAAAAACAATTGGAATAGTTTAAAAAATAAACAACATTGCAAATGTTAAAGGTTTAATAAAATGGATTGAGCTAATATAATTGTTTCAATTTGTATTGATGATTTAACCTTTGAAATTACCTCTAAAAGAAACCCAATACCTTGATAACATTTTAAAATAGGAATTGTGTATTATGAAATGATACAACACTATTCCACAGGTCAACCTGGAAATGACACTGCCATTGAAATCTAGGTCATGAATGAATAAAAAAAACTATAATTATGAATAATAAATATGAAACATGAAATTATGCTTGATTCAAATCTAGGTATTGTGTACAAGGAGTCATATAATATTGGGATTAAAGTTAATATTTACTTTCATTCTATGATAATTTAGTATTTATGCTCTGATTCTTCAGCTGAAACTATGAAAAAATTGTGTCAAATGGCTCCTAAAGACTTCTAAGACTTCTAAATTTTGAATTTGCTTATTTAGTGTGTTCTTGTTAAATGTTTACAAGTGAAAAATTGTTATCTAGTATTTATCAACTCTTTTCCATAACAAAGCTAAGGTATTGGATACATTCAAAGAAAATGCATTATGTACACTGAGATATAAGCCAAACATTAGATTATTGCTAATCCATACACTCATTAACTTGATTTTTCATGTATGAGTTATTCCTGACAGTCAAACTTATAGTAGAATCAGCCTCCTTTAAAAAAAATTGAATGTTAAAGCTACTTCAAATTGTCAAAAAAAATATTTGCTATGAATATAAAATCATACCACCAGTTGAAATTCATAAAATGAAAGAATAAGGTGTTTGAATATATTTGAGATATCTTTTGCTTTTCTTGGCCCAATTATTATTTAACTGCTATATTTTGAGTTATTAGTCTCAATCATTAAAAATATTTTGTGGTAGCCCAGTAGGGACCTGTGTTTAAGTTCAAGTGATACCTATGGGCATTTCCAACTAAACCCAAGCTGAGTGAATCACTTAGTACCAGATCTTCCTGGGAAACCAAAGGTAAAGGAATGGGCTCCTCGACCCTGATGTGTGATATTCATATGATGTTGGGCTTGCTACTAGATAATCTCTATACTCACCTATCAACCCGACCTTGGAATTGAAGACTGGTTTTTTAATAAGGTTTACAGGACAATGGGAATGCATGAAATTCCTGGTCTATAATCTTTGGGACTCAGCAGAACTCAAGGACATCTTGCTCCTGGTAATCTTGTGAGATGCTATGTTAGTGAGATTTTAAAGTTGGATTCAAACATGAGAAATGCATTAGAAATCAGGACCCGATGGATGAAATAAACATTGCTGTAAATCTAATGACTATTCGACTTATATTACTTCACAGATTCTACCCATATTTGACAGCTCTTGCTTGGCAATGTTTGTTATTATAATACACACAATAGCATATATATTAACCAGTTCCCTGTGTTTAATGCATTTTGAATTGTAACTTTTCCAAATTTTGGTTGCACCATTGACCAACTCATTGATTTTCATCATTACATTTATGTTCAGGGATATTGATTTGCATTCTAGGTCACAGAACACTGATTATTTTCTTAATCCAAAGCAAATCAACCTTTGAAACCTTATTTTAAAATCATTTGCATGATTTTATGATAAATTTTTATAGACTTGCATTAGGTTTCCCCAGTGGTGTAAATGTTTATTCTCATATATTCTGGAGAAAACTTTATCTCTTCTTTTAACATTAATGTCACAATAACTAGGTCTATTTTTGGCATTTAAAAATTGTGGTTGACAATTTGAAATGTCCTGAATGGTATAATTTTGATCAGGATGATTATCTGATGCTATATAGAGGTAAGTTATGATTATAATATTTCATATTTCACAGATCTTTAGTTTTTGTAAACATTTTACTTGTTTATTTGTAAAAATTTTACTCCAATTTATGCAAACATGAGAAATCTACTTGATGGTATTTTTTATCGGATGGGACCAAAAATTTTATCAACTCAAGTAAAAATTTAACATGAAGATGATTGTTCATCTTAATGGTTGATTTGGTCTCTTACTTAATTTTATCACATCACTCTTTTCACTGGCAAGTTATTCATCTTATATTAATGTACATAACTGTGTACTTCATTCCTTCCTGATTTTTTGTTTAAAAATCATTATTTTTAATCTCTTAATGTGGCACATATGCATACCTATGAAGTTCTAATAATAGTCCACATATAAAAAATTATGACCTATCTGGTTAAAAGCAATAATTTTACTTTTTAGAGAAAGTTGTTATATAACATTTTTAGGCACTATAAAGCAGCAATGACTTTATCTATTCAATTTCTGAAAAATATTCACAGGATGAGTCTTTAAATGATGTTTTCAATTTTTAAATCATCTTGAAGCTAGTGCCAATAATATAGAACATTAATATAGCTTGTAAAGTTCTAAATCAAATCTGAAGCCATTCCATTTTATGTATATATTGAAATGCTTTGCCTGTCCCCTGATAGCAAGAGCATATTCAAGCATTAACATTGTTTACAGTGATTGAATAAAATTAACACAGGCTTTACAGCATTTTCCCTGCATTTAAATATTTCTCAGGATCTGTATATCCATTGAGAACAAGACTTGATTTGAAAAAGAAACAAAATTACAATAACCTTGAGTAAAACTTTCTCAAGATCACAGATCAACTAAAACATTCTTTTTATTTGTATGTATTAAATATACCAGTCTTCAGGTTTTCATAATATACATCTAACTCAAATAAAAAGTTATAAATTGTCTAATTTTAACTTTCCTCATTTAAGCTATCACTAACAGACTTGTGCAAAACATTATACATACCATAATTTTATAAGTGGATTTGGTAAAATATGTTACAATATACACTGTACAAAATATTAAAAGTCAAGTGCAAAGTTATGACTTTGTACTTTTTAACAGAGACTGAATATTCATTGCCATTGATAAATGCAGCTATCATTTAATAATAGAACTCCAAGATCACATTAAGTGCTTAAAACAATATTTCCATGAGCAGAAGACATGAGTCAGTTATGCTTGTTAATTTTAAAAAAACATTAAAATATAAGTAACAAATTTCAAAAAGAATAACATACACAAAGTTAGCTAAACCTTTTCAAATGATTGGAAAACAATAACTTTAGTTAACAGATTAACTTGAGTAATAATGGTTTTAAACACCATTGTAGCAAAGAAAATCAATTTCTCTCACTACAATGTATGCCTTATTTTTTTAGTAAAGGCAATTTTTCTGTACAATTAGCATGACAGCATGTATTCTTAAAAATATTCACAATCAAGAGAACTGAATGACTGTAAATGTATTGTTTCAAATCAAATTTTGATTTCCAGCACTGAATCACCATCAAATACTGAAATTGTTTTCATACCACCAACTAACATTGCTGGCTCTTGACCATTCACACTTCAACACATTATGAAAATGTTTTATCTTCAAAAATGCTCATATAACAGAGCCTCATTAATCTTAACTGACTCTGATCACTAGATGCAAATAATTTTGCTCTGCACTGAAATTTGGCTCCCAAAGCAACAGGGAAAAGTTGAACAGAAGTACTTTCTACCTTGCAGTACATAATAGTGACTAATGATTCTAGAGGGACATGATTCCCAGGAAAGTTACCAGGCTGATGATGCTTGTGAATAACTACACTCTTTTTGTGAGACAAAGGGTCATATTTGGTAAACTAAATGCTGCAAATATACAGATGGGTTCAGTTTTTAAGTGTTGAAAGAGATCAATGTTTCAATAACTTTTACAGAGGACAGGAAGGGTGCAGTCTCCTCATATGTAGAGTAGTGAAATTAAGGATGATTATCACTTGGCGTTGGGCTCAAAAAATTTCACTCGTCACCCCACTTATTGGTCCACAAGCAGCGTTATCACACATCTATCACATCATCATAAGCAAACTCAGTCATAATAGACTGGCTTCCCCGCTCAGGGAATGGAACTGAATGGGCAAAGCAATTGTCATCTTCGGTTCTCTTCTGAATTTCTCTCTTTGGCATAAGTGACACATGTTGTTCTTCAACCAAGTTCATTCTCTGCTCCTGTTGCTGAATGGATTAAAGCACATTATATAGTTAATGAATATAATGACCTACGGATGAATGCCACAGACTTATGGATTTCATATCAACAGAGAATATGTGACCAGAACATTAGTGAAAAAATTGATTCAGTATACAGTCACTTAAAATGGCATATCAGACCAACTCGAGGGACATAAGTTCAATTCCTGCTATGGGCATGCGTGTTTTGTAACTGTAACTATCGGTTGCATGTAAGGGGGAACTGCAAGGCTCTATCTCTCCTAATTAAGGAATTATTAATAGATACTTTTCAGGTGACACTCTGACTCGCTAAAGGGTTATTCTATATATTTTTTGGCTCAGCATAATTTAATATTAAAAATTAAAACAATATAATCTCACGACCATAAGATATATCTCAATTTATGTTCTACATAAGTATTTTAGATTTATATACATACCATAGGTCTTATTACCATTATTTTTAAACTGTATGAACTGAAAACCTTTAGAAATTTAATACATAAAATTATTTACGAAATCTGATTGAAATGAAAGACAAAGTGAAGCATGATTTCAATTTAACAGATCAATTTACATCACTCACGCTTTTATAATAGAAAACAAGAAGTTAAGTAAATAAACATCAATCAATCATTAAGATCCAGAACATATATAAAAAACCTTTCAAAGGATAATAAATGATACACTTGTTATTAAACCTGTATATGTATAGCAATTTCTCGACTTGTTCTATACATGTAATATGCATGTTCCTAGACAAATGAATCATTATTATAGAAATTCCTAGGTATCTTAAAAATCTTATCCTACCTTATTTAAAAAAGAATATTGATATATGTTACCTGTGGCTCATTCCTTTTAGCAGCATAACCTACAAATATGATCTAGCAATATTTCAGCTAAATTATTAATGGTTCCTTTATTAACAAAGAGTTTCTTTCCTTGCATTTTCTATCAATGTTATTTTATGAACAGCATTACTGGATAACATGAGTATATACCATTATTTGAAATGAAAATGTACATTAAATTTAAACATCATTTAAATAAAGAATAAAATTATTTTGATTATTAGTTACTGTCATCAATCAGCACAATTTTCCCCCAAGCTTGTATGGACTTGTACAAGTATTAGGTATACGTTAGAATTTTCATTAATGATTACTTAATTACTTGCATGAATACCAATTTCCATTTAAAATACTTTTAAAGATCTTGGAATTATAATAGTTTCGAAAATTCAGAAGTAGAATTGTTCAATGTTTATTTCAACTTAAAATATGACCTTTCATAAGAAATGTGAGTTCAAAAGTTCCAGAAAGAATTTTACATATATCACAATCTGCAGTGCTGAAATTTACGTAATTCTTTGAATTTGTCAGTTGGTAACAGTAGTTAAATTACAGTACGTCTTCAAATTTTTAGGTACCTTGGGGAAGGCTTTGTCTTAGGTTATTTTTTATTTCTGTATTCTCTCTCATTTTTTGAGAGATATTATTTTTGTCTACCTTTGTCAGAAATATTTTTATATTGTTTAAAAAAATGGGTAATGCTACCTTAATTTACAATTTGAGTTTGGCACCAAGGAATAGCTTAGGCTGAATGCAAATTGTTCATCAAGACAAGACACATTGAGTCACAACTATTCAATTAGTACATTTAATTAAATAAAAGTCTAAACATTTATACAATCTAAAAATCCACTTTACAATCATGCAATGTAATGTCACATGAAGTATTTCTATTATACAACCTTAGTTGCTGCAAGGACTTTCCTCTAACAGCACTAAGCCAATGTGACCTCTGCCACATTGGTCATTAGTATTTACATAAAAAGCAATAATTATAAGTAAAGTCACAAAGTTTATAATGCAATATGCATTGCCATATCTAGACTAAATAATGTGCATTTAGCCAAATTTACCACCATGAGTGTACTGCAAAAATATTACCTAAAAAAATAAATCAATGTAAAGGTTATGTAAATTCTCAACAAAAGAAGCAAAACCAAACCTATTAAGTATGTGAGAAGAAGAAAAAAAAATCCTTAATTTACCTCTAATTTGACAGGAGAGGATGGTTTTCCAAAAGGGATGTTAGACACCAATGCTGAACCTAACGCTAAAGATGGACTCAGTTCTAATGTTTTGTTTGAAGAAAAATCTACGGGAAAAAAGTGCAAAATAAACTGAAAAGAAGAAGCCAAGGTGCAAAATGCAAAGGAAATGAAGGGAATGGGTACATCAAACAAAAATGCATTTTGGAAAACACAAAACTACATAAAATAATGCAGTAAAACCTCTTCTTCGCCAAGCCTTTGTTTTATAAAACACTTATGATACAAGAGAAAAGTGTTTACTTAATTACAACCACCTTCCTCATTTGCAAAAAAAACCAACCTCCATCAAACACCTCAATCCAGAAAATCAGGTAATGGATTAATACAATTTATTAATTAGTGTTAAAACTTTTTTCCAGAACAAAATGAGGTAAAAATGCATTAAGAGTGAGAATAATGTAAATTGTACTTACAAATGAACTAATGCATGACAAAAATTCTATCAATGAAATATAGTTGAACAGATACATTTTGGGGAGAAACAAAACTAACCTGTATGAAACTCAGTAGCAAATATGTCAAAGTAATATTTGTTTGCAATTAATTTCTTAAGGTACTAGGGTATCAACATTTGATTCAGAATTAGTTACATAAGTACCTAATGTTCACTTTTCTCTTCAAACAGGGAAAATAAACATTTGGAATACATAGTACCCATGACTTCCCTAGAAGTGGCTACACAAAGTGTACCAACCATGTAGTGTGCATGATCAGCCATACAGACTGAGGGGCCATTTGTTACACTTGTGTAGCCATTTCCTCTAGGGCCTTGCAATACTTTCATACTACAATGACTCATAATAAAGAATGAAAAGATTCTTGAAAAACAACATGAGGAAAAATAAAGGGATATACATAAAATAGTCACATGATTATATTTTAGAACTAATGAACAGAAAGAATAATTTTGCTATTCATTTGCATAATGTATGTATTTATGTACCTGATTTATGTAGTATGGAACTTATGTACCTGATTTAATGTATAAAATTAAAATGTCTCCTGATAATATCATACCATTGCCAAACTTCTGGATTTGTTGGAGGTGGATTTGAAGGGGGAATATAAAGGTATGTCATCTAGTTAATATTTCTATCTATAAAGAATGGACATGAAACACATCCACTTATTTTTTTTAATCTAAGAGATACAAAAAGTACTTTTATGACAAAAGGTTTTACTGCATGCTTAACTGTACATCTTGGGAATACACAACAGCTCCTCCAAGTCCCAAAACCATGTATAATGCACATAAAATCAATCCCAGCTTTTTATATAAGTACAAACTGACAGACAATTTCAGCCTGTGACATGACATGGCATATAATAAGAGCAACATGAACCTATTTGTCTAATTGCAGTTGCCTGCCTTTGATTATATCAATAACATTTTATGTTCATTAACGGTTAACAGTCATGCCTTCAGAAAGAGAAATGAGAGTCATGTTTCCTAAGGAAGTGGACATTGCACCACTTTATCACCCAATTCTTTAAAAAAAGGAGGTTCTACATATATATGAACTGGACAAAATTTCTTCACTAGGACTCCTCATGACCAGACAAAATAAAAAAAAATTTAATAACAAGGAAATAATTGATAAAAATGCTTTAGGTAAGGATGAAAAGAAAATATTAATGAAAGTTTGTCATTATATGGCTGAGAAACTTGGTCATTGAGGAAAGATAAGAGAATGGATCTCTTTGAGGTGTGGTCATAGGGAAGGCTGGTGAAAGCTAAATGGATAGAAGGAATGAAACAAATTAAGATGATTAGGAATTGTGAGGATAGGAAGTTTTAGGACACATTTGAATAGACAGAAAAATGGAGGAAGGAAATATAATAATTGGTCTTTATTGGGGTGAGGTTAAGACTAAATAGTCTCTTCTTCCACGTACGAGGTGAGATGGAAAGTTGTAAAGCATAATAGAAGATAGAATACTGGGAAGATGAGGCAGAGGGAGGAGAAGGATATACATAGCAAAAAGGGAGGCAGAAGGTACGCAAAGAGAGCTTAAGGCATATCATTGTTAATTTTACAGTAGGGGTATTAGAAATTATTGGGACAGGAAATAGATGATATTTTATTAGTCATGGTTAATAGCTTTCAAAATAAACCTGTCAAAAGGTAAACGCTCTAAGATGATGATATATATTTGAAAAGAAACTATTGCACCTTGTTAGTTCAACAATAATTCACATAGGTTGTTCAAAAATCAAATATATTTTATTAATATTCATTAAAATTTATAAGATAAGTCTGGGAAAGCTTTATTAAGCCAAAATTTTTTATCAATTACAAGATTATTCAACTAGAGGAAGGAACTAATGATAACAATAAAGTTCAGTCATAACTCCTGAATGACAACAGTGCAGTTTTACATTATAAAAACAGAATGGTAGTAAAACAGGGATTAATTAAAGGTTTGGGCATAACTATTGAAAAAAGTGAAGGAATATATGTAACATTTAAAAATAGTAATATGAGGCAGGCCGGAAAGGAAATACAAAAAGCTATTGCATAAAAAAGTAATGGTGAGAACCTAAACAAGTGAGTAACTGGAAATTACAAGCAGAAAATAGACAGTGAAAAGACCAAGTGAAAGCTAATATGAAAGCTGAAGCATGAAACAGTATTTATATTTGGGCAGAGGTCATTGCAAAGATCATATGCAAGCTAGCGAATTGCCAGAGGAAGTAGTAAATATATTAATAATGAAACATATGCAAAGAAATACAAAGGAAGATGTTTAGAAATAACAGAGAAGCTAATTTGATGGATTACTGAATGCTAATAATGAAATAGCTTTAAATAGAAAGAGTGAGATAGTTTTTGAGGCTTCTGAGAAAATGATAAAAACCATCACAAAGAATAAATTAATGCCATAGAGTGCACAAGTAATGAAAATAAATGCATCTTGCAACCATTTACACCAACAAAAGTGAAGTTTCAGAGAATGAAAAACACTACAAATTTAATTCACAAGACCATAGTTTTGCCGCAGTGGAGCATCAGATGATTCTGATGATGCTGCATGGTGAAATTGATGATGTGAAACCATGGTCATGTGAATAAAATTGTGATGTAGAATTCTATTGTTTCCCTAAAACTTCATAATGGAGAAAATTCCACCAAATAACACCTTAAACTGTTTGCCAACAAAAGTATTTAATCTACATTATCCTTAACCTTTATTGGACGAAAGGGAACTTTTGTTCCCAGCAAAAGGTGGGTCCCGTTGGCCTAAGGGGAACTATTGTTCCCACTTGATTTTTCTTATCTTGCACTCTTTCTATGAAGATGATTGGGGTCTGTTAAGATGTGTGGACCATTTGGCTCCTAACACAAGCCTCTTTTGATGTGCCAACTTGCAATAACTTATCTAGGGACTGTGTTTTATCTAACCTTCAACTTGAATTCATATCGCTCTTGGTCACTTGCCTCTCAGTCAAGTCTTTTCTAGTACCTCTTCCACATCAGTTGAGAACAGTTCTCTCAGGGTCCAGGTGTTTCAACCATTTTTTCAAACTTCTTGTTTCTGTGACCCGTTTATAATCGACTTCTTTATTTATTTCTGTGTTACTAATATTTATGATTGTGAAATTTTCCTCGAGTATCGATTTAGCCGGTAGAAAAAAATCTTTGAGTATATAAATATTTGCTCTTATATCCTGCATTTTTATTTAGGGAAAAAACTATTTTCTTGTGTTCAATGGATTGTAAGCAAAAGTTGCTGGAGAGTGAAATTGCAGAGGAACTTTTCACAGATAGTGACTCAGATGCACACTGATAACGACAGCTCTGAGGATGAAGATGGTGGCATCGGCCAGGCTTCAGCTCCAGCTTGCACTAAGGAGTGGATGAAGAAATCAAAGAGCTATGTATTCCAACATCCGTTTGTTTTTCTGGTGGCCACAGGGTCTTGAACACTATTAAAACTCCTAATATCTTGGCAAGTTCCTCACCCCTGTTAGTATTTTTACAATATTTCCATGTGGTTATCCCTCTGCTAGTGCAAGAGACAAACCGATATTACTCCCAGTTTGTTCACAAAAAGGAATTTGAATCATCTCCAGAACCCAATATTAGTTACTCCAAATAGTGTAAATTTTTAGCAATTGTAATTCAAATGGGACATGACATCCGAGATTCGCTATAAGGCTACTGGATGCAATTGGATCAGTTTTTCACACCTTTCTATGGCAGTACTATGGCATGTGATAGGTTCTTGGATATCCTTTAGTTTTTACATTTCACCAACAATGAGAATGAACTGAATAGAGATGATGAAAATTATGATACTGTGGAAGATAAGAACTCTTTTTGATCTTCTCAATGAAAAATGCTCAAAACTTTACTGGCCTTCAGAGTACCTTGCTGTAGACGACATTATTGTTTAATTCAAATGCAGAGTGACTTTCAAGCAGTACATACCAAAAAAACATAAGAGCTTACCCCACACAGCCCAAGCACCTCTAACTTTCCTTTCTCCATCTGATATTTATCATTCTCTAACTTTCTCATTCTACACAAAGTCCTAACCCTCCAAGCACCGGAGTTCATCATTCTGGCACTTTTCTTTAGCCTCTTAAGGCTGTATTCTACTATATGATTAATACCTAATTCTATTATGGCATTCCACTACAGGATTGCAACATCCCCGATTGGAACACATATTTTTTTAAACTACATCTCTAAGTCTGCAAATAAATTATGCAATGTGAATGGCTCCTGCACTCAGTCACATGAAAATATGAAGTTTCTTAACTATTGGGGACAATTTCAAATGTATCCTTTCCACTAATTCCACTACAGGATTATTAGGAGAGATTGCAAGCATATAGTGGAATAAAGGCTTTATTAAATTTTGCTAATTTGGTTTTTCAAGGATTTCATGAGATGGCTACCCCTCTGGTGATCAGATGTCATTGTAACCACCTCAATGGAGAAATAGATGCTGCATCGACTACCAATCATCTGGCTCCAATACCATTCAATGTATTTGTTCTGGGTCGCCCTAACAGGAGTGACCATTGTTAATCCACAACTCAAAAGTCATTCCACCACATCATGGTTGTAGTCCATGGGGAGGGGAGAGTAAAAGGATTAGATGGGTTTTCATCTAATTAAAATTGTTCAAGGGAACTTAAACCTGACAGATAAATACAAATCAGAGCAAAAATAAATGTTAAAAATTCCATGCATGTGTATAATATGATACAATATCAATTCTAATTTGCAGGTGACCAAGAAATAGGTTTTCTACCATGCCCATTTTATTCTGTTTTATATACTACACGCACCTGCCCCTCCTCCAAGCTGTCCTTTACTGAGGCAAGCAGCTAGCTCCCTCACTGATTTCTTCTCTCCTCCTACACCAGTGCTTAGGCTCAGTTCATGAGAGCTGGCCACGCCTGAATCTGTCGATTCATCTAAAGCATCGCCTGAAGAATCCGGTGTATTAGCTGCTGATGTGTTGGTGCTTGATCCATCACTTGGTAGGGAAAACTCACCTACAAAATTGAAATCAGTTTTGATAAACTTTCAAGTTCATGCCATGAGCAATGAAATCAAAATGTTCACAACAACATAGCTTTTTATCAATCAGCCTTCACAAAGGACATCATTCACTTTGACTCTCTGCTGGTCGACAAGCAGGCCAAAAAAAATTTTGGAGGCACACTCTGCACATAAACCAAGATCTCCATCAATTTGTGAAACGCTAGGGTGTGTAATTGGCCTCTGATAATATAACAAGAATCTAAAAAATATACCAAACATGCTGGGAATAACCTGTCTTTGGTTCTTTATTCTTAATAAATATTGAAGATGAAAACACTTGGTTTATCCACATGAAAATTTTTAAAAAATATAAGACCTTTGCAAGTCGAAACCTAGGTCGTATATAATAAAAAAATTTTCATGTGGGAAAACCAAGTGTTTTCATCTTCATTATGACTGGCTTCCACAAAGTAACGCCAGAAAATACCCAACTTAATAAATATTTAAAAAAATGAAAATGAAGAAATGAAAAGTCATTACTCATACACCATTATCATACTAGTAGCAGTATTTTTGTTTACAAGGTATAGTGGTGGCTTAGATTATTTACCAAAGACAAAATTTCAGATGCTGTCCCTGAGGTGGGACTCGAACCCTCAACCTTAGGATTAGCCAGCAAGCATACTACCCATCAGGCTAACCTGACCAGCATTTTGTCATGTGATAACATTAAAACACAAATATGCATCATTATACTTTATACAGATTACATTAATAACGACACTTAATTTTGATAAAAGTCATATTTCCTGGTTTTCACGCACTTTTCCACAATTAAAAATATTTTACTGTCTCAACTGGTTTTGATGTATTACATCATCATCATGTGAAATATTTTTAACTAGTGGAAAGCTGGTATCTCTTTGTCATTATCATGTTTTAATTCCACCATATCAGGAATGGGAAGTAGGTAGTTGAAAGGTATAGAAGGGAAGGATGTATTAGGGTCAGTAGGCAATGCGAGGGTTTGGTACTCCAGTGGATAGAGAATTCAATTAGTGGACTGAAGGTTTAGGTTAAAACCTGGTGATGTACCAAACACCACCAGCTAAACCTAACTTATGTGATTTTCCCAGTTACACATCTGGGAAATCATACATATTACAAGGAAAGTAGGTAACATCATACACAAACAATTAGAAAGCCTTTAAACAATTATGAAAATTGTTCAAAGTTATCTTAAATATATGTATGTGAGATCTATGTTTATACCTAAATTTTTAAAATATTTTTTATTTCTGTTTTTGCAGTCACCAATTTGTGGTAAAGGTCATATTCTAATAAATCCATTATCTTGTGTAAAATCTACCTGAAGAACAATACTAATGAATAAAGCAAGTTTCAACTATAAATTAAGTAATCTTCTTTGTGACAAAAATGCATCAAAATTGGCAAAGTACAATTATTATTTTGTACCTATTGCATTGTACAACATAGAAACTTGCATACTATCAAGTGGAGACTTAAGCAGGATTCAGGCTGATGAAATGACTTTCTAAGGGCAATGGTACAAAAGACAAGGATTGACAGGAAAAGAGTAAAGATATTAGAAAACAAGCTGGCAGTAAAATATCACTAATTGAAAAGGCCAGGTGATCCAGGATGGCATGATATGGGCATCTCATGAGGATGGAACAGGCCACAAGAGTAAAGATATGGCTGGAAAAGGAAATACCAGAAGAGAGAAGGCAATGGAAGTGATTGACCAAATAAATATAGGATTTCCATTTTTAAGAAAATGGTCCATGAATATCTTGCTGATAAATGTTTTTATAGTGTAAAAGAATATTTGTGTTCAAATTTCGAATGTAATTGTGTAAACTCTCTGACATATCCTATGCACTTACAAGTTTACTGTTTATTGTGTCCTTGGATGAATGAAGATAAAAATAAAACAAGACATCCAATTAAATAGGAAGCTCTTGGAAAGAAGTACAACATTAACAAATTTACAAATAAAGGAACAGATGGAAGAGGCTGATACACAACAACCAGGAAATTGGAGTTGTTACCTGATGATGATGTTACATATGAAAAGGTAACTTGATTCATACAATCGCTTCTTCCTTTATCTTTCACAATACCTATTCCACAAAAAGGTTTAGCATACTGTCTACCTGTTTAACCTGAGAAGTTCATTTTGTTGTAGGAGGCATTAGAAAGGGTTAAAGTAAAACACATCTGAAACTTTAGGCCATTTAAAACTGTTTCAATTAAAAATCCACAACAAAATTATTCTACATAATATTAATCAGTTTTCTTATAATTGCTATAATTGGCTTTGAATATTTCTAAATTTAAGAATATATACACATAAATGGTATCTGTGTGAAGGTACTATATGTATATGGTCAGTGTGAAGGTATTATATGGAATGGTACTATGTGGAGTGAAACTCTGGAGAAATTCTCTGGCTGTAAAATCTGTCTTTCTTCTACAAAAGAAGGCTATTAGAATTATAAGTAATGCTGCTCCTCGAGAACACTGTAAACCTCTTTTCATAAAAAATGGTGTAATGACTGTGTACAGCCTCTATATCTATGTTGTTTTATGTGATGTAAAAGATAATATTGAAAGTTTACCAATAAGATCCCATATAGATAGCTATGGAACAAGGCACAGACTGAAACTAGATTCCTCGTATTATAGGTTGAACAAGTGCCATGATTCTGCGAAATGTATGGGCATCAGACTATTCAATAAATTACCAGATATTGCTGCGAGTGTTAAGGTCTCTAGGTTCAAACTGAAACTATTTTCATGGTTATCAACCAAAGTATTTTACAGTGTGCAGGATTATACTGCTGACACTAGTGACCTAATGTTTTAATCTTTATACTGAATATGTATAAATATCTGTATATTTGTATATCTAGGTATAGGTGTTTATGTATATGTTTTTGTATTTATATATATATGTATGCTGTTAACTCTTGACGAAATCTATTGTGGTATACAACCATTTAATGATGAATAAAGATTTGATTTGAATGGATTAGCTTAACAGTGATGTCCATGATAGTCTCAATCTCGACTTTTCTGTTAGTGATGTGACAGTCGACTTAACAACATCAATCAGTTTTTTTACTAACTGCACTTCATTATTTAACATACATACCTGATTTTCGATCAGAGCCAGCAACAGACCAAGGCCTTGGTTTTGGGGCTATTGGAGGGGGTTTTGTTTTACCAGCAGAGGAAGCCTGTGGCCCAACAGTATTGACTGACTGCTTATCAGCAGCACTAGTTTTTGCTACACTTTTGAGAACTGGAGATAGAGGAGGCAGACCATCTTTCTGCATTCCATTGGTTGGAGATGAGAGACCAGTTGATCGAAGTCTCACCCCAATACTGACTGGGGAATTGACTCCCTCCTTACTTGTACTACTATCTGACTCTTCTGATGACTATAGAAAAAACAAGTTTGAATGAGTCCAAAGATTTTATTAACAAGTTTCAGCTCCCTGAAGAATTTTCCAATGGAAATTCTAATATTACATCTGAAAAATATTTGAATGGAGACATTGGCATACTGAAAGAGTATTTATATGCACCAATATGCTTCAGTAGGGATCTTGAATTTTATGAAAACATCAGCCAGCCATAAGTCTGAGCTTTTCATCCAAATGACAAGTTGGTACCAGAATCATACAGGATAAAAATATCAATATTTGACTTTTTAAAGAAAGCAATTTCTAAGCATTAATTTACGCATGCTTAGTATGAAAATTATGCAATCATGAAGCTCACACCAATAAAACAAATCCAAAATAAAATTAATGAATGCTCATTGGCTAATAAATATATATACCTGTTTAGGAAGAACAGATGCTCTTTTTTCTTGGCGAGCTTTCATTTCTGCCAAAACTTCACTGCCAACACCAACAGCTATCTTTGGAAGTGAAGGTGACAATCGTTTAATGCCATCTACTGACTCTAGGCTTGCTGTGTTTCCACTGCTTGTGGCCTCTTCATTAGCATGGCCTCCTGCTAAAAATACAATATAGAAAATACATCCATTACAAAATATGATTTTCAAGCTACTCGAAGCAAAGGATGAACTAAATGAAGTATTTAAATGAGCATAAGAGTTAATTAATATTTGTGCAGGCAGGGTTGTGTGCTGAAAAAAAAACTTTCGGTCCTTGAAAATTAAATTACTTTAGATTTTTTTCTTATAATTCAACATAAATTACGTCTTTTAATGACGCCAAAGATGTTCATAGAATTAATAAATACTGAGAAAAAATATATTTATTTAATAAGACATATTTTTTTTAACCAACTAACAAAAGTAAATTAATATTATATAGTCAATAAAACTATTTTTTTTAATGAAAACTGACCATAATCCAATTTAACATGATTTAAGCAACTCAAAGAGAGTGTACGTACATTCCTGTCTTATAATAAATTATTAGGTTTATGTAGTTACACTATATCACTTACTTCTAAATATAAACATTCAAATTATTTAAATACAATGAACTAAAATCTGAATGGAAACAATTTACATAAAAGAAAAATGCTTAGCTCAATTTTCTCATTACAGGTTACGTTAGTATGTACAAATAAATAAAAATTATAGTCTTTCTAGTACCACTTTATGCAGGTGCCATAAGTAAGTTAGGTCAAGTCAGGCAGAGCTATGCCTGATTTAAGAAATAGAAATGATATGTTAATTTGATGGAGAGGGCAAGAAGATTCACATGTGAAAAGAGTGGACAGAAAATGTGATTTGAAGAAATACTCATTTAGAAGTAATGTGTTCAAAACATGAAGGCATATATAATGCAAATGCACAAAAGAGGGTAAAAGATTGTACATTTATCAATATATGAGAAATAAAAAATTTATTAAAATTAAAGGAAGCCAGTGAAGATGATTATAATTTGGGGAACTGTTTTTAGTTTGTTTCACGCAATAACCACACCACATTACTCAACTGTAAGGTTGTTTTCATATGTAAGGTTAGAGCTCACCTAGTACTAAGAACCAACAATGTGTGAAAACTCGCACATTAGGATAATAAGTGGGGCCAGTTCCTTTCACTATACTGCATGCAGTTTCCCAGGAAGATCTGGTACCCATGGTATTAGCTGGAGGTGTCCAGAGGCACACTAGGAGGTGAACCTAGGTCCCCTATTCAGTAGCCAAGCACTATACCCACTGAGCTACCAGACCTCTTTTCAAGCAATAGTAATGGTCAAACATCACAGTTTTAAATCACCAGAAAGGCTACAACTCATAACTTGATTAGTGCAAAAGCCATTGCATTAGCCTAACTGCCAAAATCTAAGAGTGGAACAACTGAAAAGGATTATTTTGAGGCATTCAAAGAGTTCTTTGGAGAGAGAAATTCTCTTATGCCATTCCTCAAATGAAATGAGTTAAAATTTATAGACCCTGAGTATTCACCCTCCATAAAAATCAAACTCCCACAGGCTCATATATCAGTTCTAGCATACACAATTTAAAAAGAATGTAACAACTAAGTATAATTTTTAAACATAGTAATTATATAGTATAGTGGTATGTAAACAAACCACTATATGTTGCATTCGTGGACTTAGAAAAGGCATTTGATAACGTGGAGTGGAATAGGATCTTCAAGCTGCTGGATAAAATAGGCATTGATTACAACGACAGAAGAGTAATATTCCAACTCTACCAGAATCAAGTCACCAGAATGAAA
>WURS02000018.1:251289-262036 GCA_011762765.2 Rhinocypha anisoptera
TATATACCTATTATTATTATTAGTTGGGAATAGACTCTGCCGGATCACGCAAAGTAACTGACTCCCTCATCTTCCAAATCTCTATCATTCTTTCTCGGTGGACACTTTCTGTCTTTCATCCACTTTGTCCCTGGTTTCTTTGGGACTTCATTCTCTGACATCACATTCCACTGGTGTATCTTATTTCTATATGCGTTTCTGTTTGTAATGTCTATATGCTCTATTTTGGCTTTTTGTAGATAATTTTGAACTTGTAATATCCATGGTATTGTTGATTTGACACCTTGTAAATATATAGTGATATTCTTCATAGTTCTTTTCCCTGGGAGTCTATTGATATGTCTGTAAAATTTCAATCTTCTTTTTCTAATGTCCGAATGTCTGCTGCTAAGTCTTTTAATATGTTTTCCAGGACTCTTGTTATGTGAAGTGTAAGAGTGTACTCTGATCAGCTTAAATAAATAGCTAATCTTAAGTTCTTGCAAATAAAAATGCATATAATCCTTTTCTTCAAGGATTGACACAAATAAGTTCTCATTATTAAAAATAACGTACTCAAAATATCTCAATGAAATTTTACAAATTCTTCTCACAGAAGCAATTTATTTATATATTATTCAGCCCTTTCAGTGCCAGTAGGTTGATCTATTAGACCTTAGGTTATGTGCAAAAAATCCCATGGGTCAATCTATCAGCCCTTTTTCCTTTAAAATTTTATAGGAGAGAAAAATTTAAATACAATATTTTACTTATCCTGAGCATGAGTGTAAATAAAAAATTAACTTCAACACATTGATATTAATATGTGACTTATAAATTTAAATGTGAAAACACAAATTCCTCAAAAAAGCCCGGGAATTATAGGCATACACCAACTAATGGAGCCTGTACTCAAAGGTTTAATAAATCATATTTAAATTAAAAAAACATCAATTCAAAAGGATTAACTGGATATAATCATAATCAACAAAATGTGTTGTTATGTTTATAAATAATCTTCATGTAAAATATGCGATTCCTGACCACACGATAGATGTGAAGAATCGCATCACACAAATTTAGGACCATTAAATTATTATTCAGTCTTCGAACTCAATTAATTTTTTGTCATTCATATATTCAACATTAAGAAACAATGTCCTCTCAATTTTGACCAAACTAAAAGAAGTAAAGGATATGTTAACCTATCCATAAACATTCAACATATTATAGATATACTAACTAACAACAAAATTATCCATCCCATTCATTCCATGCACATGATTTTCCATTTCCTATAAAAATCACTTATAACACATGCAGAGAAGTGTAATCTGACCCAACTCTCCCACAACTCAAGCAGAATACCGATATAAGCTTCTTTTTATGAACTCCTACTTAAGATCTTGATGAAAACCATCTACCTCCCCCATCACCACCACCACCACTGGTAACATTTGACATTCAAGGACACACCTGCCAGGCCTCTCCTCACTCTTTCTCCCGATCAATTTTTCCCTGGTATCGCCTTCACCACATGCACCACCAGGACTTTTCACCATGCCTCCGTCCTCGTTCGCCTTGGTGCAAGCTTCCCCCTCTGCCCCTCCCGCCTTGCCACCCACATCAACCTCATTGCTACCATCCCCCGTTGACCCAGCGGTTGTCGTTGTTGGGGGTGCTGACATGGGCGTAGCTGTTGGAAACAAGTTCGAACTGGAAACAAAACAAGCCACTTTCTTTTTGTTGTGCGTGTCAATTCGGGATGTCTCTCTCTCAACTAATAAAAAAAAATAACATTGAACAAAGGGAAAGAAAAAGAAAAAACAAAAAAAGGAAAATGAGAAAAAAAAACAAATTAACCAAAACAATTAAAGAAATCCGATGATCGAAAGTAAAAATAAACAATGTAACTTGTGAAGAACTATCACCATTGCAACAATAGCAGGCTTCAGTGTCAAGTGGCTATGATGCAAAGCAAAAAGAGGATGGGTCCATTACTATTGCAACTGCTGGTTTGTAGTGTGCTCAGATGCCAAAGTTGATGTTCTCTCAATGAAAATTAGCAAGCTGTTTAGTGAGTGTCGCATTATAAATCTAAATAATTTTATAATTAAATGTCACAATATTTGTTGCCATGGAGAAAGAGGGAAAAAATCTGACGAATTGTGTCATCTTAAAACTAATGACTGCTTAAAAATGAGCGACATATCCAGGTATTTTTATGTAAGACACAATTTTAAGGTAAATAAAATTTGATTGAATATATGTATGTATGTACACCTCATTCATGTATGTACACCCACAACATGAATAAATCACTTATAAAGAATTTAATAAAAGAAGTTTCCACTAGATTCATTTTCACAACTAACTAAACTAATATTTTAGAGGCAAAAACTTCACTAGTTAACTGGTCATGTTGCCTTTCTCCATGTTAGGAATGAAAACTTTCATACCTTTCCTTGAAATATTCTACAGGGAATATCACACACATTAGATCTGCTCTGTGAGATTTAAATTTCTTCAGTCATGATCCTTTTTCTCAACTATTACAAAACCAGATACAAATAGTGTTGATGTAACGTAACTATTGTAGAATGCACATGACTTCTGATGGCTTCTGTCACCACATTTTCAATTTTACAGCAAAATAGTATCAACAATACCACTATGACACTATTTTTTTCAGCCCAGCTGGATTTTGAGAACTACAATTAGTTTAAAACAATACTTGTAAACTGATATTTTGCATCTAAATTACTGTAAAAACATGATGACCTTTGTTTTAACAGGATAGAACATTCAATTAAAAATATTCTTCAACATGAAGCATAAACAACTATGATGATGTTTATTGGAAGCAAAGGTAAATGAGTTGAAGTCACTGAAATGTTTTTGTTGGAGTTAAAGTCCATAGAACAGACACAGAACATATGTTCACCATTTCCTTTGCTCTTCATTATTTTTTTACTTGAATTCAGTTGATACTTCTGGCAGGAAGATCAAAAAACACAATGTGCCAAATGTTGGCAGGTTGTCGGACACTGATGAAATATTTTATGAGTGCAACAAAGAATAAAGAGTGATGGTTATGAGCTATGATATGCTGGAACAACAATAATAGTCAACTAATACCAAGTACAAATAAATCCCAATGCAGATATTCTGACAGACATAACATTAAAAAATTAAGAGCCCATAACAATATCAACAAACAAACACCCTTCACTTCATTCAATGCTCTCTCTCATTTCCTCCTCACTCAGTCATCAAACACACAATAACTGCAACCAATACAAATAAACTCATGGTACCCAGAGGTAACTGTACAAGAGGGTAAGTATCACGAGGGACAGTAACAGGGTCATGAGCAGACAAATACATGACATTCAAAGATCAATACCAAGGCAATTGGTTAATCAAATCAAGCTACGTCAATTTTTCTAGTTCGATGCCCGGGGCCATACCCAAAACTACTCCAAGAAGAGGGCTACTTCAAAGCTAAAAGGATATTGGTCAACTGCAATGGAAATGACACCTCACAGGCCCATCCCATACATTGTCATAACCATATGTGCAAACTAAGTTTTACATATTCAATGTTTTAATTTCCAATCCACACATTATTGAGCTATTTTAGCATATACTTCTCACAAACCCTCTCATATTATAGAGACAAAATCATCACCAAGGCCAAAACTTATCAAGACATCTCAGTAAAAAGTAATACTGATTTTGCGACAGAAAGTCAAAATCTTAACTTTTTTTGTTAGTCCAAGAGGACAGTACCCTATTAAACATTTTATAGATTTATAAGAGTGATGACATGTATGAAATAAAAACCTCATGAGTCTGTAAGATGCCACCAAGAAAGGTTAAAAACATTACCAATGTGAAAAGGGTGTAAAAAGAGGTTAAGGCGTCAGTAATAAAAAAAAGACATGCTTATGTATGAATCAAGTAATTTTATCACAAATTTCTTCATACACAACTTTCTCCGACAGTTACAGTGTCATTCAGAATTTTGATGATGCCACACCAGCTTACGCAGCAGGAAAAAAACTACCACTGCTCTCAAGAGGCCAAATATTTTTCTTTATTTTGTCAATCTCAACCAGTCAGTCTCACTGCTTGCTACCACCCAAAGGACAGTAACACCACATTCGTCAGATGTTTCAGTCACAAGTACAAGTATTCAGATAAGCAACATTTTCCACTACAACCAGTGCTAATGGACACCATTGTTAAAGGGAGTTGTTAGGCAAGATCAAAGGGTTAAGAAAACTTTATACAGTTCTGAGGAATTATTCTCTCACCCATTGTCATCCGACGAGGGGGAAACAAGAGGAGTGGTTGGGGTCACAGATCCTGGGCGGAAGAATGTCTCCAATCCCTCACCGAGGTCTTGCATCACCTGGAGGTCCGTAGATGAGGCAGGTGAGGCTGAAGCCGAAGAGGAGGCAGGGGTGGGGGAAAACCTGTTCATGTGGGAGTCACCTCTGTGAGGCAGCATCGGTCGAGATGGAGCACGCGTCTTTGCCCTCCTGGGTCGACCTTTGGCCAGGTGCTGTAGGCGTCTCACCCCGCCTGGACCCACCAAACCAGCTTCTGATGGCAACTCAGACACTGAATCCATAGACTCTGCAAATGGAATCCACAATGAAGACTTTCCACTAATAAATTAGTGGCCAAAATTGAAAAAAAGTACTTTCTAAAGGAAGTAAATAAAAATAGCTTTTAACTGTAATAAGTTCCACTGTCATACATATTGTTCTCTCACATTCAGTTGCACTGGAGTAAGAACAACATATACAATAGTCAAACAATATGCTCAATTTAAATGCTTTCACAAGTAATGCCACTGTGGATTCAACACCAGTAATAGAATTAAACTTCACTATACTTGCATTCAGACCCATGCAATAAAACTAGTGGCCCAAGAAATGAGTCTACTCTGTAATAAATTATCAGAATATTTTTGATGAATTAGCCATGCAAATAATTTTAAGTCATAACTTTAGGACTTCCTGAATAGAAAAATGTATTAAATATTATGTGAGTTTTTAGAAAACAAACTATGTAATGTTTATCCTATTATTTTTGCTGTTGTGCTACAAATCAATAAATTATACCATCTCTTATCTGAACTGTTTGATTAAAAATATATGTAACTGACATTATTCCTCTGGGAAAGTTAAAAGTGAATCCTTTTTTTCACAGCATATTCTTAAAATTGATTTCTATATGTACTGGAATGTTCTATTTAATTATAACATGGTTAATGTGCCTTGCATATTGTATTTATTCAATTCTTGTCTTTGGTAAAAGAAAGAATTATTATCATATTTCAAGCAAACCTGTCTTAGTACACTACAATTTATAAGACTTACACATAGCATTTCTCAAGCAATATTCCACCCATATTCTACATTATTATTTGGCCAACTGAGATAGTCTAGTAGAGAAGGTTCACTAGCCAACCCAAAATCTGAGTGTTCAGTTCCCACACATAGCATGGATGTTGTGTTTGTCTAAAACTAATCTTCCAAAAATGTCGGCATCAGTAAAGGCATGTGATCATAAAAAATTGCCATAGTCAGTTAACAAAAGTGACCCCCATATACTACATAAAATAATGAATTATGGAAATGACTTAAATAAAAAAAATCCTACCCAATCATTAACTGTATACTTTGGTATCATCATGGTAATCAAAATCAAAGTAACTAAGTCAAGCATTCAGATATAAACACAAAACTAATTCCTCAAATCAGAAAATATATTTTGAACAAATAATATGGATATTAAAAAAATAGTTATATGATCTTACCTTCAGCAGATTTAGGTAATGATGAAGGCAGAAGGTCAGGAATGTCATCAGCAGAAAGGCCATCAACGCTATCAACCACAGACTTTGGACGAAGTTTCCGTCCATGTAGACTTTTACGTTTGGTGGATAGGTGTGGAGTGGCCTGTTAAATATATCATTGAAAAGTTTTATAGTCTTGGAGAATATGGATCACTTCATATTCATTATTAGACCACTACTAAAATAAACCAACTACTTAAATACACATTTATAACAAAGTCATTCATTACTCATAACTTTTTATAAAAGAGATCATATGAATATGAGATTTTCCCTAAAAAATTAAATATAAAGCTGATGAATGCAGACAAAAGTGTTTTCTCAATTTCCCAGTATGAAAACCTCATTACTTTCCACTAATGGTAGATGCAGTATTTTTAAAATTACCTTATGAATTGGCTTTTAGGGATATGAGTAACCAATAAAACCATAAAAATAAATGCATACTTAAATGTACATATGGTGATTTACTCACAGTGTCATAGCAAAGTAAAAATATTAATTCAAAATTCTGAAGATAGTTACATTACCTTTGTGTTAACATTTTCACTGTTTCAATAGTAACTGGCTGATAACTAATTATTGATACTGATTCCTTAACATATGTAATGCTTTTAATTATAAGGCCTCGATTCCCAAAATATTCACTTATAACCTCTTTCAAATACAAAATTATGAAGGGATGGTGGCAAATATAATTGTGAAATGATGTAAAAAAAATTAAGGCAGATTAAACTAATTACCAGTTAACAGTGGGTATTTTTTCTGGTTAATTCTCATCATTAGCTCAAATTTACAAGATATTAATGTGACTAGGTCCAAATATTAAGTGTGCTATATGGATTTTATATAGAAAAAGTGAATTGCTGATGATGTTAAATGAAGAATTATAATCTACTGGACCATGATTGGGCAACATGTCTGACTTTTACTTGTCTACATCATAAGCAGGATATAGATACAGAAGTACATTACTTTTCCTAGGCAGCAAAGGAAAATGTCTGCTTTCTTTCTTTGGGATGATGAAGCCAATAAACATTTAGGAAAAAATGCCAAGTTTCAATCTTGATTTACAAGGAAAACCAATATATCATGCAGATGCACAATTTAATTCAGGATATACAATGTTTATAAGATCAAAGTAACAATAAATCTCACTTTTTCAGAAAAACATAATAGTTGTAATAATTAATTTTTTTAAGTACCTTGATGCATGATTAATGCCTCCACCAACTCAACAAACCTATTTGAGTAAACAATTCCATTCTTTTAGACAAGTTACAGGGGTTTATTAAACTACATTCTTATAGCAAACCAGCATTCTTAATTAGTCAAGAAGAATATTAAGAGCACGAAGCTTGGAGAAATAGTAAAGAAACTTTAGTGCACTAATTCAAAAGCAGTACAACTGGAGACTCTTTCCCAAAACCAGTTTGGTTAAAAAATACTGATAAAAGTGAATCCCAGAATCTATACATTTAAATAACTTCTGTTTTACCTTTAATTCAGGAAAAATCATGGGATACAATGATAAGGTTGCAATATAAAGAATTCTCCTTGAAACTATCTTTTCCTAGATTATAAATAAATATTATGAACTACACAGGTCACCATAATTCATTTCTAATAATTTTAAACTGGTTTTTGGAATGAGCACTTCAACTAAAACTATAAAAACTCAATGGTGAGACAGGCCAAATGAAATAACCTACATTTACTCTTATGATAATAAAAATAAAAAGGGCAGCTAATAATTCTAACTGAAGATTAATTATAACACACTGCTAAAAAAGTATAAAATGAGCGGCATTTAGATTACTGAAGTCTTGCAAGAAAAAGCTCCAGCAACATCTCGTGCTTATCTGTGACACAAATAAACCTCCATGCACACAGCAACATCATTTGTGATTGATGAGGAATGACACATGCTTGTTATTGTTAGTCTTCTTGATTACTTTCTGCAAAATTCCTATACATATTGAAATGTACTTACTAGATTCAAATATTCCAATTTCTAGGAAGACATGATGGCATAAGAAAAAAATTTTGTCATTAATACATTCAAATGACATATTCTGCTTCGGCTGAAAGTAAAAAATCATAATCACAGAGGGATGAGAATGCCTGATAAATTATGATTTGGATAACATAATGACCATTCAGAACCTAACTGCTTAATTGCAAGAGAGTGCCTTTCAAGTTTTCAATCAGATGGGCCTCTTAGCTTAGTATACCATACATGCATATGCAATACCATTCTCACAAAGAGAAAAATATATCAAAGAACAGTAAATAGAGTAGTAGTAGTATTGTTGTTTTATAGGGTGCTTCGACGGTTACGGTCATTTTGCACCTCTTCATGGCTCATGAAAAAAACCCATTGGGATAAACACAACACCCATGCCATGGGCGGGACTCGAACCCGCGACCTTTGGGTCAGCCGGAGAGCACACTACCCACCAGGCTAACCCGGTTGGCCAGTAAATGAATCTTGTAGTTAAAATGCAGTAATGAGATCAGTTACTGATGTGCATGAATTACCTACTTGGAAGAGGGAGACTATATATAAATGGAATATGTAATGACCAAGAATGATTAGGAGACAAATGTAATATTAAGCCTACTAATACTGTGACTTAAGATGTTCCAATTTGACGTTTTAGATGATCTTAGGTGCCATCTTAGATGGCACATACAAATTTGAATTTTTACTCTTTGGTCATACTGAAGGGGTTGGAATGCGTTATAATAGAGAATTATGAGAATGTCTTTAAAGGTCTCCTCCAAGATGTTATGAAAGATCATGAGTTGGCTTTTGAGCACTAAATTTTAGCCACATTCTTTAACTTCCCATTAGAGCAGGGCTGGTCTTAGTATTTCCACATAAATAATAACTCAATTAAAAAAACATGGAGCTGACTCTTCCGGAATTAGGTCAAAATTATTGATGGTTAAGCATTTAACAAATACTGTAGGAATTCAGCATTACTCTACTTAACCTACTGGATGTTCTTTTTAATCAAGCTCTAAAAATGAGTTTTATAAGCATGACAATGAAGACTTCAAAGGAGTTTCTTAGTGGTTCAAGATTGTTAACTAATATCACCTGAATGTAGCCTCATAAAATGAGTCTTACCCCTTTAGGGCCAAAAGATAACCCTTTTGATGTAATGATAACTGTAATGCATTGAGTCAAATATGAATAAAGTTCACTATGGAGGCCGTCACTTGGTGGAATTCCATGATAGAGTGATGGTTTTTTTAATAACTATTATATTTCCACAAAAGATACAGAACACGACCGGTTTCGGCGATGATCGCCATCATCTGGTCGTGTTTTGTATCTTTTGTGAAAATATAATAGTTATTTAAAAAACCATCATTCTATGGTAGATCAGACCCCAATCAGTGAATTAGACAGAAGAACGGATAGATTTAAAAATACAGGTTAACTTTTCCATGCAAATTAGAGGTAATTCACTTCATCGAAGAGAATAAGGACATATTACAAGCCATTATATTATTAAAGCATTACATTATTATGGTACATCAGACCACAGACATAAATACGGAGGAATGAATTGCAGAACGGATAGATTTAAAATGTAACTTTTTTCTCGCACGATTAGAGAACAGGATAGTACAGTCGCAAACGTAAGGAGGATAATTAGGAGGATAGGTAGTATAGTTCATAGTCTCTTGTAAGCTTGCTTTACCTTACTATAAATTGTAATGTTGATCCGGCAAAAAGTAATTACTTGAATATTTTGCATGAAAGGTGTTGGCTTAGTCCTAAATAATTGTGTGTGCCTTGAACTGAACCCCCCGTCACACGCATTTTCTAAAGCCTGCAGGGCTTTCCGTAGATGTAGATGCAAGTGAATAAACACAATGCGATGCAATGGATACCGTGAGTGCATAACAATGCGATTCAGTCACTATGTCCATGGTGTATTTTAAGCATGGAAATCACACCTGAGGAAGCAGACAGGAATGCAAGTAAAACTATCATCTTTCGATGAGATGATACGCAGTGGATACCTCGAATAAACAATTTCATCGCATATAATTAAAAGCATTCACCGCTACAAATTCATGTGCAAAATTAATTTTTAGCGCAGCGTCTGGTGTTGTGAGTTTTAATTATTTGTGAGGAACATTTGGACAATAGATTACATAATCCATTTCCTATGGGTCAACATACACTCAATTTAAGGAAGCAGAGGGGTTTTTAATAATATAGAGATGGCAATTTTCCACTGTTAAAAATATACTTTATTTTGAATGGTTTCGATACCACTGCATCATCATCAGGTTTGAGACCTGATGATGATACAGTGACATCGAAACCGGTCGAAATTACAATGACGAGTGCATTTTTAACAGCAGAAAATCGTCATCCCCTCATCATTAAAATATTCCAATTCCGCCGTATCAGGCCTGAAACTACGGAATTCGGAAGCAGAGAGGTCGAAAAGACCATATCCGCAATGATCGGTAAACCTTACCGGAGATACACAGCTATCAGGTAAAGGAACAGGACGGACTATATGCGCCCTGGAGAACTTCATTTTCACGTGGTCGAACACGCAAAAATTTCCGAGTGAAATAGGCATAAACGTATTTCTCAAAGCCAAGGTTCAAATGAAACATCAAACCTTCGCCTAGTTCGTTTTCCAGTGAATCAGAGGTAGTTGGATCGTCATAGGTGTGCTTTCGTAAAAGCGATTTTTCCTGCATGTTGAGAAACGAGGGAATGACATCCAGGTGCGAATTCGAGGATCAGTGAAGGGGGGGGGGGGGGGAATGACGGAGGTCTTCAAATTGGAGGCGCGGCGGTGAGGGAAAGGGTTGTTGTGCGGTGTTAGATCCCGGGGGGCGCGGTATCTATAAAAA
>WURS02000018.1:262136-278140 GCA_011762765.2 Rhinocypha anisoptera
ATTGTGTGTTCGTCCTTTTATGTGTTCCTATCCCTTTCCTTATTTACTATCATTGAATGTGTTATTTTCACCATATGACGGTCATTTCTGTATGAATGAATATTATATATATATCCATAATGCTGAGAGCTGACTTTACCCACCCACATATATATGCTTGAGTAGCACTACAGGAAATGCATATGCACTGAAAGGGTTCAAATCTGTTGTGTATTAATGACACATCCAATGCAAGATCCAAGAGGAATTTATCTTATATATTATGTTTTCAAAATACATAGTATATCTACATTACCATCACCCATGCATAGGCATATATATAATTTTATATATACATATTTATTTATTTATTTAACTACATGATGCAAGCATTACTATTAATAAGACAATGTTTATCGTGAAACAGCAGAGATATATTTTAGAAAAAAAATATATGCAGGAGAAATGAAGATGGACTCTTATTTATAATCCACTACTGGAATGATCAAATGTGATCAGACTTTATTTGATTTTACAAAAGAGACCAAAAAGATAATTTATCTACCTAGCTTATAAGGAGCATTCAGACATGCTGTTACTAAATAGCTTAATACAGAAAAAAGTCACTAAACATTCAGTGGAAGACAATCACATGACACAATCACAAACATGCAAATGAGTACAAAGAATATATCCCAAAGATGAAACAAAAATAAAATAAAAATCACACCTTGAATAATTTTGGCAATAATTCCACACAAACTAGATGCACCTAAAAAAAAGAAAATTTCAAATACATTTTCATTTATGGGGGTACATTTATACAGGAATGATTAACAAAAAAATTAAGTAATAAAAACCTATTTGTAATAATGAAGCCTGGAATTCTGATTTCCTCTCAAAGAATTTTAAATTGTTGGTATGCTAACTAAGGTATAAAAATATAAAATAGAATTAATAAAAAGTAAACACCTAAGGTTTTAATATGACCATATCCTTTTCAACAATCTTAACTGCACCCAGAAATTTTATTTTGACTTAATGATTGATATGATGAAAGAAGGCTTTACATATCAGCACTAGTGATAACTGTACTCTACACCAGTTTTTCATAAATTTTTTCTAGACACTGGACCCTTGGTTTCATAAAACTATACTGAACACCACCTGAGACTTTCTGATATGGCTACCACTCAGTCAGAACCCTGCCTCTGGTACCCCCTCTGCCATGGCTCTTGTTTCATTTCACCCCCTAAACTAAAGTAACACCCCCAAGGTGGCGTAGTCATCCACTTTTGGGGACCACTGTTCACATATCACAACACTCTTGACATTAAAAACCATCACAAAAGGTAATTGGAGATACACTATAACAATGGATAAAAATGAATTTATATAGAATTATTCAAGTAGGACATTCAGCCGATTTTTCCTCTACAACTGACTTCTAGATTCAATCAATCACATTTCTGAGTGGTTGCATCTATGGTGGTGAAAAGGAAATGGTGCTGGGAGTACTCCTGGTGGAAAGAGTAGGTTTTACAGTCAATTGATTTATTGAGTTGTGAATGAGGGGAAGATTTGGACAATTGCATGAGGTAAATCAGAAAAAGAGCTTCTGGATTTGGAGAGAGGTGAGAAAGATGCTGTGTGAAATTATAAGAGATAGAAAAACAGAATATATGTAACTAATGATTAGATGAACAGGCACAAAAGATGTCCTGCCTGAACAGTGGGCAAATTTAGATGAACCACCTTGCTTTTACAGTCCCATCCAGTGATAGGCATCTTGTGGGAAATAATTTGAGGTACAAACTGTATAAAGTAAACTTAATTAATAAATAAAGCTAGGTAACTGTGACTTTTGAAAATTACTTCAGTGCAGTACTATCACACCAAACAAGGAAAGATGAGTAAGATATAGGTCAAAGTCTGAGAGCGTTTCCAATAATAGGGATATGACCTATAGGCACTAAGTGTCACTTATGTTTGAGGGAACCTAATATACATATACATAACTGTCATTCAGATTTTTGCATAACAGGAGTTCATGATACCACTTACATAAGCATTATTTACGTGTTAAGTTCTGACTGAAGTTTGTTTCTCTGAATCTAATGAAATGCTTGCTTAAGCATGCCTACAGTAGTTAACCACTGTGGGAACTTTGGGGTACTAATTATCAAGAAGATTCATCAATGGTAATGATTCTGTAGCAGCAATGAGTGTTCATTGTGACCATGCAAATGTTGTCCAAAATGAGGTCACTAGCAGGGTTCACAATAGTTTTCATAATTTTGAAATTCCACACTATCCTAACCTGGCTTCCACTTACATCTGACTTTCAAACTTATCAGCCCTCAAAGGATAAACACTTAACTATATTTTAGCCATCAAACAATGATTGCTCAACCCGAGCCTTCATTCCTTCCTAAACAGCCTTCTGTTAGATTCTGATATCCAAACTCTTATCTTCCCTCAAAGTGCAGGCAGAACTAAAAGCAATTCTAGATGAACTCATTCAAACAAACCTATTACATCTACTTGATCTAAAATGGATGTTAAGGATGTTGGTATTTTTTAATGCATTTAGGTATGAAACTAAAAAAAAGCAGAATATATGCTGATAGAATTTTACTGGACTATTTCAGACAGATAAAGTCATTTCTAACCATTAACTGCCCCAAAAAATTGTTTTTCAACAAAAATAATGTAGAACAGCATAAAAATATGCTGCTAAGGAAAATAAATGCAAGCATTAATAATTCTAAAACTTCTCCTGCCTTACTTGTCTACTTTCTACTTATAAGAGCAAACAAACTAAACATTTACTGTTTTTGGGTGAAAAAAGTCTTGACAATTAAAAACAAATTAAAATGGTCTGGAAAATCACAATATTACAGTTGCAATAATGAAAATAATAAAAATATATGCAGCAACAGCTGGACTATTCTAGTGCATGCCATCTTTCAGCTTTCATAAAATATAACCTGGAATCCCTACTAATTTAAATTCTGATGCAAGCAATTTGTATTCCTTTGCATGATTACTGGTTTTACACTACACTGACTCCGTAAATGTTTCTATGTAACATTGTACTAATACATTAGTCCTGATTTCATGCAAATAATAATGTATAAAGTACCATAAATGCATGATTGCTCTAAAATATTGCAGCATCTAATTATACAAAGAATTACACATGGAAGCTACCTTAAACAATATCAACAGTCAACTCTCAATTAAATAGGATAATGTAGCTTAAATAACTAAAAATAAAAGCCATAACAAAAATAAGCAAAGATGTCAAAATGTAGCAAAAATATTATAAACCAAGTCATTAGTTAAAATAACAAACAAAGTATTTTTATATTACACAGGGAAAGTATTAAAGGTGTTCAAATACAATAAATTTTATAATTTTTTATATTTCTAATTCCTTGTCAAAAAGTTTTAACGTCTTTTGTCCAAATATTCTACAGAGTAATTGAGAGTTCACTGCATATTATAATGATCATCTAATTATTACATACTCAGTTTACAGAGTGAAGCAAAAAATGCAAACAGTTTGGACATTACCTTTATCCTCAATCATATTGTTTGACAGGTCTATTGTATGTAAAGGAGTATTGGTGTTGGCAATCAATGACAAAGACAGCTTATGAGCAAAGTCCCTGAAAGGAAAAAGCATGAAGCATTCTTCAGATGCGATGGAAACCAACATGAAACCCATATTAGAAATGTTTTAAATTGAAATAAAGAAATCTTATCACAACAGAAATTTTTGGCTTAAATACTCCAATAAATTCTAACAGAGATAAATTTTCTGGTGAAAATTTACTAGAAATTCTGGAAATTGCCACAAGACAATGGACTACTGTATGTAAGAGTGACATTGAATAATTAATTAATGAGAACTTTTCTTATATGCAAGCTACTTATCATGCACCTTCAGTGAAATTTATATATTCCATAAAAATATCACTGGTGTGATCATAGCTAAAGGCACATATGGAGCAATAATAATTAAGATTTTCTAAGGACAGTTTGTAAAAACTTGTTAGTCCCAGGTAAGTAGCGGGAAATCATTGGGGGGAGAGAAAAGCTCTCTGGTACACAACCATGCAATAATGCCTGACCACAGTGCCAAATAATGGAATAGATACTGTTAACCCAATTCATTGGTACATGTATAATTTCATCAAGCTCTTTTCATATTCTTTGCAATATTTTATTTTTACCTGATACAATTCATGAAATTCACAGAGAAATTAACAAAGATAATAATATCAACAAAAAATTGTTTCATATACAAAATTATAGAATACTCTTCTTCAACTTTTCAAGGAATAAATAAAAATGTACTTTACCATCTGACACCAAGATTGTCCAGATGCAGCTCTTCAATACTAAGTGACTTTCGCATTACATGCAGGATTCTATCAAGAGCTTCATGGGATAATTTTATGTTACTGGCACGTAATTTCGTAAACCATGTGTTATGCTCCAATGCACTAATTATGGGAACCAGATCTCTGGAAGATAAAAGCTTAAAATTAAAAACTTCAATTGTATTTAGCTGCCACAATAACCAATGAGTATCAATTAAAAATGTTAATTTGTTGGTGGCTAAATCCAAACCTTTAGTTATCATTTAAAACATTTTGTATGCCACTTCAAAAAAACATTGATTGTTTCATAGTTATTGTTCAAATAATACTTTTCATCACTGTAAATACACCTATGAGAATTCTTCATGCTTTGAATGAGTGGAGAGAGATGTGAATATTACAGACAAACAAAATGTAAAGAAACATGTACTATAGTAATTTTGCAAAACTTAAATGATTTTCAAAGACAATATTAAACAAAATTTAAAAAAATATCAGGTCCCATACTTTTGGTCCAGGTGATCAAAATCCTTAAGGCTTAACTCCCGTGTGTCATGAGATAAATATATGGTGTCCACATCCTGAAATACAAATAAAAAGTAGATTGAATGAAAATTTCACAATTTCCAAAAAAACTTACTCCTAATAACAGTTAAAATACCTTACATAATTTTTCAAAATGGTTATGTTATCTCGATGAAAAATTTAATTAATGGCAGACAATTTCTAACATTCCTATGCCTGATAAAAATAGAAAAATGTTTAAGCAAGCAGTCTTTATAAACATCGCAAAATTTTTCCCTTGAATCCAATTGTTGAATTTAATGGTCAAATTTATTTTGATTTAATGGTTGGTTTAATTTATGGTCAAAACTGACTGCAAAATCCGATTGGACATGTGCTGCCCAATGAATGATTTTAAGTTTTTGAGTAACAAGTTCAAGTTTTCCACCAGATATAGTTTCAGTACACTGATGTTTTGGTAACTAACTCTGCCAGTCTTTAGCAGTGTCACGAACAATGAAGATAACATATTGATGCTGTTGAAGCATCAATATGTTATCTTACCCAGTTAAAAAAACCCAAGAACGTTTTAATCATATATTAAGTAACTGAATAAAAAATTATGCATGCCACAACATTTGGATAACCAATCTAATGACATTAAGTGGGACATACGAGCATATACCATATTTTCTGGTCTATTATATACATTTTTTTTCTAAAAATTCTTATCCGAGATCGGTCTTATGGGCCAAGGGTAAATATTTTTATTTTTCGGCTTCAGGAATAGCTATATTTGTATTATAATAATTTCATTGTAGAAAGAAAACTATTCCTTCAGATTTGATTTTAGTTCTTCCATGATGAACAACATTTAATATATTTGTTAATATAAAAATGGCATATTTTAAAATTTTGATAATATTATGTTATATTATTTTTTCTAATAATCCAACTTTAAAAAATCAGTGTTCCTATTGGGGCCGGTTCATCCTATGGGCCAGGAAATATCATACAAGAATAAACAACATACCCAGGCAACTTCATCCCTATAGGGCATGTTGTGATAATCACACATGCAAGCATATTGGGTTGAAAAGCCTCCACATGGGCCCACTCCACTTGAGCTGGGTGCAGCTCCTCCGGCACCCCCATTGTGGGCATCACCTTTGCCATAACGACTACCCAATACCATCTCTCCCCCATGAATAGCAGCCAGCAGTCTTCTAGCACCCTCATTGGGACCCAAGTCAACCTTCCTTATTATGTGCCTAGGGTGATGAGGAAGGAAAAAAGATCGGCTCAAATGAGAAACCAGATGAGGTTTGATGAACAAACTTGGTTTTTGAAAAATTAATTAGCAATGAAGAATAAAGTAGTGGTTTCACTGAAAACTGGAGTTGTGCTCATGATGGAATGACTTGCAAACTTCCACAGATATATATTTATTTCAACCTGGGTTTTTATATTAATGCATCATCTTCAGGTCATGTTAAAGAATGTAAATAGATCATCTCTTGTTCATTACTTATTGGAGTTGTACTCTTTAACTAAACATGCCCATATTACAAATGAGAAAATCTTTGAGAAACAAAGCAAAACTGTGATCAGGCATCAATCATATTATTCTCAAACAGATGCAATTTACGTCATTAGCATTTACAAAATTACATTTGTGCACCATACATTGAATTGAGGATAATGGCTACATGAAATAGAAATGAATGGCAATTTAATGCATTTTTAACTGAGAAACTTTATTACAAGTATACATATATGCCACTTACTTTCCAATGCCATAATATTTTTCCATAACACAAGTCTATAACAAGTCTAATTTTGGCAAAACTCTAGGTCCCCAGGTGGATATATGGTAAAGAAAATAGGAAAATTACTGATTAATCAGAGAAAATCTCTCTTTACATTCTACATTCCATTTGGAGCAAAAAAAAGTGCAAAATTACTTTTTTCAGCAGTAGAATTCATGATAAATAATCACATATTATCATTTTTCTACAGAAAATTATTTGTATTCATTATTTTCAGGATATCATTATTCAATTGTGGTTTCTTTCCATTGCATCATACCAGTGATTACTACCAGTATTCAGTGTGAAATTCATACATTTGTGAACCAATCAGTCCCATAAATATTCAGGTGTGATGCGGATTAAAGGTTCCAAAATAGTAAGAAATGAAAACACTGGCTTTTTTTCATTTGATACCTACTCTAATACTGACAGATTGTTAGTGATTTCATTTCTTACCAATTAGTGACATTCTCTTGGATCCACTAGTCAGACTTTTAATGAATGAGGAGAATGAGTCATGTGGTTGGATGTGATGGATGACTTACTCAAGAGGCACAGTTGGAAAAATGCTTTTGAGGGCTGAGGCAAGAGTTAGCACCATTGTTTCCACATCAGCCGATGGGGAGCCTGCAGTGCTGCATGGGCTCCCACCACCTTCCTCAGGAACAGTTGGAGGAGCAACTGTTTGGAATGAGTATGCCTTGTCTCCAACAGTAAAACTCAGCTGAAAAGAAGAAATCCTTAGTTCAATCTTTCTTGCAGACCACATACACACCTGAGCATTTTTTCCTTCACACCAAATTAATTCATAATTCCACACACAATATGTGGCATTGCAGCAATATTAACCCTCTTAGTAGCATAGATTTTTAGGTTAACCTGGCGAAAAGTGCCTCAGGGATTTCAACAAATTCTTAAATTGCAGAAAAACATGACATAAGTAAAAACCAGTGTTGCTTTTAGATACCTACAGATCTGTTTTTCTTAAGTACTCAGACAATTGAAAAACTAATAGAGATATAATTCCTATTTCTTAAACTTGTAATTAGTTGTTATGATCTTTTAAAATTATTTATGCCAGAGCTGATATATTGGCCCAAGGCACATTTTGCTCAAAAAGCAAAAGCTGATGTATCGCCTTGTGGCACTAAAAAGGGTTAAATAATGATTTAACTTTTCAACTGGCCCACTGTAAAAAAATGCTCAATTAGATAGATGTGGCTGCATCTACATCTCATTCAGCAAGGAGCCATGACAATGTTGAGTGGGCCAACAGGGAACTTCTATGCCATACTTTGCTTTAAGTTACAACAAAAATAAATATTCTGTGCAACACCAATGATATAATCTAGAGATTCTAATGGTATTTCAGATAGAGGGAGCTTTCAAGGTTTTTCTATATAAAATAATAATCTAAAATCATGTAGAACAGATATTTGCAGATATCTCTTATGGGTTTTAGTAATTCCTTAAACAATATTTCTAGCCTATATTAAAAACCTTGCATAAAAGCCACTGACACCATTTCATTATGTCATCAAAACCCTGTCAAATAATTAAAAATGCAACCTACCTGATTAGGTCTCTTGCTCTCAACAGCTTGGATCTCCAGATAGTGAAAGTGGAAATCAATCTGCAAATATAAAAACATCCACTGAAACTGTAATACTGAAAGAAAAGGAAAAGTAACTGACAAAGTAAATTACAGAAAAACATATTTGATGGAGCAGTTACAGGATTAGTGACCAAACAGTGATAATGAGGACATCAGCTGACTGGTAGATGGAACATAAAACAGGATTTTTTTGCATGCCTTGTTGACTTTGAGAAAGCAGTTAATGAAGTAGAGTGGTTAAAACTGATGTAGGCTTTTGTACATAGGAGTAGATTGGAAGGATAGGTGTCTCTTAGGAGGACAGAAATATGAGCAGACAGAGAATCTTGAAAGAACACAGGCAGGGCAGCAGGGCAGGGCAGCAGGGCAGGGCAGCAGGGCAGGGCAGCAGGGCAGGGCAGCAGGGCAGGGCAGCAGGGCAGGGCAGGACAAGACTGTCCATTGTCACTTGTGCTTAATAGTACTCAGAAGAGATGGTAAAAGGGCCATGGGAAGCAGTGGAGTCAGGATTAAAGGTATGTAAAGAACTCATCAAGTGAGTTAGGCTCACAGGTGACCCAGCCCTAACTAGTCATTAAGTCAAAGGACCACAGACCTTGCTGAGTACTATACAGAATCAATTTGAGAGGTTTGGGATGTAAATTAATATATAGTAAGGAAATGAAAGTAATAAGATTCTCGATAAGTAGAAAGGCTAAGCCAAAAATAAGACTATGAAGGCAAAAGTTGGAGCAGGCAGAAAATTTACTTGTTTAAGTAGCAACATAGAGGAAAATGGACAAAGTCAAAAGGATATTAGAATAAATGGCATTAGCCAAAGATAATTTTGTGAAGAGGAAGGAGTTGATGAAAGGAACTTTAAAGAAAGACTTGAAAAAAATATTAGTGAATGCCCTCATAATGAGTGTAGCATTACATGACTCTGAAACCTGGCTTTTAGGAAAGGAAGATGAGCATAGATCGGATGCTTCTGTGTTGCTGGTTTGGAGAAGGATGGAGAAGGTGACATGGATGGAGAAGAAAACTACTGAAGAAGTACTGAGAATGGTAGGGGGAAGGGGTAATTTTTGTTTCAAATCCAAAGGCAGGAAAGGTGATGGAAGGGCAACTGAGAGGTGATGGGTTGTTGAAGACTGTAATGGAGTTAAGAATGTTGGGTAAGTGAAAAGAATAGGTATTTTTAGATAGAATGATAACTAGTACGAATTATGCAGAGTTGAAGGGGTATTAGTGTTAAGGTGGTGGTCAGCAATTAAACTAATTTTGGAATGCAAATTTAGGACAATGATCTGTATCCACTCATTTCCATAAATAGCCAAGGGTGAAGTAAACAGAAAAAGGTAGTAGGAAGTATGCAGAGTTGAAGAGGGATTAGTGTTAAGATAAGGCTATGTAGTTCTAATTTGTAGTTCATGAAAATCCTACCTTAACCGGTAGATTATCCATCATCATCACATATTTGATTGGTCAAAAAAAAAATGTAGAAATTTAAAAAGTCTTCTCGTGTTTTCCACTGGATAAGGGGCTCCATTTTATAGTCTGCAGCCTTGATGACAACCCTCAAGTCGAGAGTCAAAACGTCAGCCAAAATGGAACCCCTGGCCCGGTGGAAAACCCAAAAGACTTTGTAAATATCATTTGCCGGGAAAGCACCAGATCTTATTTCATGTTGAAATTTGACAGCTGATTTGCAGGAATTGCACCATTTAATCAAGATAATAAAAATGGAGTTCTGAAGGAAAAAGCATGATAGATTTTATGTGAAACCTAAATGCAAATTTATAATTTTATTGAAGCAAGATCTGGTGTTTTCCCAGCATATAATCTTCACACCAGAATAGAGGCCCTAACCCATGGAAAACCTGACAAGACTATGAGATTATAATTTATTAACCAAAATTGTATGGGTTTCAAATCCAAAGTTCGGTTTGTAAAGAGTAATTTCTGTATCAGAGTACAGGCAAAAGTTCCTTTTCCTGTGCCTACCAGTTGTTTTCCAGGAAGATCTATTGAGTTTATCTGAGGGGTCCAGCATGTTTTCCCATCACCATGTTTTGAACCCAGTACCCTGCACCAGAGCCAAATGCTCTATCCTCCAGGATACTGCACTTTCATTATTTTTTTGTGAATCTGATAATAAACCCATTCACATCCTCCCCCTGAATATTAAAATTCACCTCAAATACTATTTAAAAAAAATTGAATACAAGTAAACAAGGGTATTTTCAACCCTTATACATTGAAATATTTTTAAAGATTAGCAGAAGAGGTCAGCAGCAATCGGGCACATGTAACTGACTAAATAATTAAATAAAAACTGAAGTAATGACACTGGAAATTACCAGCAAGTGACTGCATTCAGACTGCATAACAGTACACATATGGTGTTTGTGGTTAGTTGCATCATGCGTACCAGTATGCTTACTATTGCAAATTGGCTTAAGATGGAACCACCTAACATGTTCAATGTATGATACTTGATTATTAAGCTTTGTTGAGAATACAGTTAGGTCAGATGTATAGGTAGTATGCATGAATTATGTTCAATTTTCCAAGATTAAACTAAGATACTAAACAAGTGGTAATGGTGAACTTATGCCTCGATGATATAATGAGTTTTTATAAATAATATTATAGCCTTTTTATAGTTAAATGGTGAGGTCCATAGTTATACTTTCTCTTTGTTAAATAAAAATAATAATTAGGATGGTCCAAACTACACATTGGCCAAATAATTGTGTGCAATAATTTCATTGAAAAGTAGTTTGAGGTAGTAGATAAATGGACTGTAGATGTCATAGTAATGTTCTATATAATTATTATAGTTATGGATCAACCAGAAATTTTGCTCTTGATTTGAATAAAATTACATAACTAAGAATACAGTATAAAAAAATATTTAGGTCAATTAAGTGACGTGACCTATACATGGTTCTCTGAATTCTATAACAAAAAACCAATTCACAGCAGTCAGCCTTAAGGTCACTTTGATAGATGAGGGTAGAGAGCTCACATTCTAATCAACTGTGTGTGAAAATTCAAGCATGGGGTCAAATGAAACAAACAAGGGGGTCGTTTCCCTTCCCTGTGCCACCTGTGGATTCCCAGGAGGTCTAGGGTACCCAGAAAATCACTCAGCTTGGGTTTAACTGGAGGCGTCCAAAGGCGTCGCCAAGGCTTTAACCTGGGTCTCCCATATAGTAGACAAACTCTCTACCCAGTGAGTTACCAGGACAAGGCTTCAAGTAAACTCTGTCATTTAATTATAACATATGACAACCAAAAAACTGGTTGTTGAGAAGTTCAGGTACTATGTATGAACCATTGCTGGATGGTCAGTGGAGCAAGCAAAAGTAGTAAATAATACTTTAGTCGCAAGTACTTTGAACGGTTGTATCAAGTAGCATATAAAGAAATACCATAAATTATAATGTATTATATGACATTGTTTCTTTCTTTATTTCATTAAATTTGCCATTGCCACTTCACCTACCAACGTTATTCACAGTCAACCTTATTGACTCGGAGTCAGAATTAAAACTCTCTGTCTTGTATTTTTCCAGTAGTTCGTTTTGCATTAAATAGTTGTGCATCAAAAAAGTTCTAGTGTAAAATTTTCAATATTCACAAGATAATTTCTTTTCAATACATCACAATTGTTAACAGATTAGGCAATTTTCCTTTGTAATCTGATAACTAAAATACCAGTTTTTTCTTTATTGTGTCCTGAAGGGTGAAGGGGTATTCAAATAAAGTTAACTAATGTGGCAGTAATATCTCCCCACAATTAAAAAATATAATTTCACCTCTATTAATCTTCTCATCAACCTGTGCTTCTTTATGCAGCTCTGCGGTTTTATGAATGAATTTTTCACATCTAAGGCCAGCAGCTACTTCAAATATCAATTATATCTACCATCCTAGTCTATACTTAATAGTGTTACTATTAATTTCTCTGGAGTGAATTCCAGTACACATTTTTAGATTTAGCTGATGTTTCCATTAGTAAGAATGACATTGCCAAGATTGCTGAAAGCAAAAAAGAAAAATTGTTATGTGATGGCTCTGCAAATGGCCTTCATCCATCTAAGAGCTTAATGCTCCTGGTCATTCAGGGAATGAGGATTAAAGATAACTTGCAACTAATCATTCATTTTTTTGCTTCCTGGATGTTACCACCACCACACCAAGTGGCACTGGGTGTTCATCATCTTCTAAGATTATCAGGTGGATGTGGTATTGCCCACCACCAACAATAATCTGACAAACAATATACTTACAATACATATCTAAGTTACTATGACACACACTAAAAGTAATTATTCCCCATTTTCAAAGAAAGTTCTTTTTTTTCGGGTAGAGGTTTTATGACAATCTTTTACTTGGTTGACCTTATACCTCTCTTTCTTTCTAGTGTTCTGACGCTTGCTAACTTGACAATTCTAGTTCTGTCCTTTCTTGACATAAACTCACTCCAATCTTCTCTGCTTTTATTTGTCCATTCTGTTAAGGAGTATACATATGTCAACATAGGTCTCTGATATTTTCATTGTAAATCCTATGTCCACTATATTTCTTAACTAAAAGGACTATATTCATAATTTGACATTTTATTTTTCTATTATATTTACAATAAAATGGGTTGCAAAAGAATTCACAAACGTTTGATTTGTGAACAAAAATAGGAAACCTGGCTCCCCTCCCACAACCTTGTCATTGAGCGGACCTTGCACTGCTATCTAAGAGCTATCTTTGCCCCAAATTTCGCTTCAGGTGAACAGCCCATGCTATGACTTTCTAATGTGCGTGTGTACTATTTTTACTACTTGGAGTTTTGTGTGTATTACTTCCCCCTGGGTCATTATGTGTATGTTCCCTCTAACTTGCCCTTCCCAATGTCGACCACCCACCTAACCTACACATCCATCCCTTGCCATCTCCTCACTCCTACCCCACCTCCCCCTTGGTTTTCCCAACCCGCACACCATCCCCCCCCTCCGTCTTGCCTACCCCCTCCGTCTTGCCTACCCCCTCCCCCTTCCCTCACGTATATATGTATAAGGAGGCCCTGGCCAGGATTATGTCTCTGAGGATGGTGCAGTGACACCGAAACCCTGGGTCAAAATAAATTTTATTCATTGGAAAGTTGCAATTTCATTTTGCCATGAACCTACTGAAACTATAATTGTATACTATTAAAGCTGGCATTGAGTTAAAGTTGCACCAATTATTTTTAATATTTCTGAATATGTTTGACAGTTTCTGAAACATTAATAGCACTAGATGTTATATAATTTTAAGGTAGCAGTAGTATTTTTGTTTATAGGGTGCTTCAACGGCTATGGTCATTCTGCTCCTATAATTTTCATTTAATGCAAACTTAACCAATACCTTAAAAGTAGGCAAATTCCCAATATTCACCAGCATATTAATCATACATTTAAGGCTTCAATTACAAGACAATACATTCACTTTTGTGACTGATACAATCATGCTTCAACTTGTATTAGCATAAGATTACAATATTCCATTTAAAAAATGACAGAATGAAAATTCACTTATTCCAAATGCATAAAGTTTATGAAAAACCTATTATTTTTTTCACAAATGAATGCTATGATAAGATAATGAGTATTTAGGAAAGTTTTTCACAGATTCTTACCCGAGTTGGGACTTTGGCAGTAAGAATGAAGAGACGGCATGGAGAGTAAACCTACAAGATAAGAACAATAAGAATTAGAAATGCAATCAATCAGAATGCACTTTCAAAACCATCAAGTAATGACAATAAAGAAGGATCGTCAATAAGTAATTTACAACTGCCACAGTAAATAGCATACAACATCTCAGTCATTCAATCATAGGCAGTTTTGACAGTTGAGGGTAGAGCTCATGTCATACCAAGCCCATAAGTATTTGAAATAAAAGCAATATAAGAGGTCAGTTCCTTTCCCTATGTAGTCTCTTATTTCCAAGGAGGATGTGCTACCCATACAATCACTCAGTTTAAATTCTAGATGTCCAAAGGCATCATCCGTCTATGAACATTGGTCCCCCATTCAATATTCAAATACTCAACTCCACCATAATATTTTATCTCATAAAATATTTTAATATATATTTTCTTAGCTATTACAGTTTAACATATTTTCAGTTAATCAAATTCATTCCAAGAGCAGTATTAATATATAGGGTTAACAGGTATGGTATTTCAGCACTACTTCAAATCAAAGAAAAAGCCTATTTAGATAAACACAACACCCGTGCCCTAGGCAGTTCTTGAACCCACGACCTTTGGAGAGCTGGAAAGCATGCTACCTCCAGGCTAACCCGGTTGACTTAATCCGAGATAACAAATCTTCCTGACCCAAATGAAATTGATGCTCCACAAAGCTACCATGAGTTTATGACAAAAGTATGCACTTAAAAAATAGAACCATGTAAAAATGTTATGATAAATTGGCATGTTCATAAAATGGTGAGATGGGTATGACACTTTCATGAATACCAACACTAATATGTTAATAAGTAGCCAACAAACAATTGTTTCTGCACAAGGAAGAAAAGGACTAGTAATTCAATTCAAACTGCCAGAAAATGCCCAGAGCGAAAAAAGCAAAACCATTCATAGAACATTTTCAATATTAATCTTGAGATACTCTAACATGTTCAATTCTACCAAAGAAGTCACTATGCCTATTTAAATTATGACTTTAGCAAAAACTGTTATCAACATATTTGTCTAACAGTTACAAAAACCAAAATTCTGCTACATGCAGAGACAGATTGGATAGAAAATCTCATTAAAAATACATCAGTCTAAACAAATGGGTTCCTGAAAGGTAAGCTTGAACAAAATAATTTCCAACCACACTGAACATCATTGTCGGTTACATCCCGATTAGATCTCGGTTTTATCTCTGACAGCAACTACATATCAACAGAAGAACTTCGGATCAATGAAATCCCTGCTTGTCCTGCTATTACTTCCTCCTCAGCTTTCATGCAATCTACTCAATGCACATCACACAGACCTATTTCCTCCCTCACTTTTCCCTCGAAAACCCCTTGTTTGCTCGTTAACCCGGACTCAAAAATGAAGTCGTCCCCGTAGAGCTTATACTAAAATTCTAGACTCCATTACTGTTGGTCCTGTGGCATCGTCTTTGATCGCCATCGATAAGAATGGCGAAGAAAAATCATGACTTTTCATTAAAAAATTAAAGAATTAAATTTTACTTCATGACGAGGAATTTTTATGGGCTCGACATCACCTCACGAGGAGAGGAAAAAAAAACCTTGGGGGTGGGGGTGAAACAATCAAAATTTCATTACTCAAGTCATGCGCCGTCATTCTCCTTGATTGCGAAATCTCCTTCTCCGTTACTCGTTTCTCACCGGCGACCAACGGATGAGGAATGATTGCCAAAATCATTTTTCAAGAGGGCGATCGAAACATCATATTCGCGTCCCGTCATTGCGTGAAAGCACTCCTTCCTTCCCCTCAAGTTTTTCGATTTGGCAAAATCGTGACCCTTCCGACGGAAGAAATTCACGGTGATGCGCAAACGGACGGACGCACATGCATGCACCCCGTTGAACGAAAACTCCAAAATTTGTTCCAAACATGAACACCACATGAATTACGCCCACACACGCGAAGCAGGGTACGAGTACCCAAGAGGAGGCACCAGAAAAAGGACG
>WURS02000018.1:278240-294220 GCA_011762765.2 Rhinocypha anisoptera
GGGGAGGGGTGGTGGAGAGGGGATTGCGGCGGCTTGATAACGGGGAGTGGAAGGGAGAAAGAGAGAGGGGGGGAAGGAGAAAGGAAGCGAGAGGATTTTGCCGACAAGAGTTAGAAGAACGAGGAGGAGCTGAAGAAAGAGAGAGAGAAAGGTACCTCGTAGAAGTGAGCAGATATTGTTCCTTCTCTCTCCATGGAGTAGAAAGCATTTTTTTGGGGAAAGAGTGTGAGCAGACATGGCTAGTGAGACGATGATGTGGTGGGGAAGAGAAGAGGGTAGGGGGGAGAAGAGGACGGAGGGAGGAGAAGAGGGCGGGGAGGAAGAGAGAGAGAGAGAATGAGGAAGGGAGGGAGGGAAAGGGGGGGGGGGAGAGAGAGAGTGTGTGTGTGTGGGAGGAGTTACGGAGTGGAAGAGAGAAGGGTGAGGTCACTTCGTGAAATTTTTAAAGGAGAAGTATTAAATATTGAACTGAAAACATCACTGCGAGGATAAAGAGAGAGAGAAGGATCTTCAAATGAGTCATTCACCAGCGTGTTAACTATTTACCCAACGCGGCGAAAGAACTAAATGTGCACACCTTCCATCTTCGTAAAAAAAAATTCACTAACACAATTTTTTTAAATTGAATTTTCACAGGGGAAATCGTACTGCTTGCAGGATGGCCAAGAGCCAAAATTCAGCTGTTATCCGCTGCTACTTATGAACAATTATCTGATGTCTTCTGGTCTGATTAAAATGGTTCTCCCCTGAAGAAAAATATCACAAGTGATACGAATGGAATTACCATTTGGTCGAAAACATGATCACTTGACATCATGAGAATACGCAAAATGAAACACCTTCCTTCTCGACGATTAGAAAAGAAACAAAATTATTCCATCGCGTTCGACGATATTTTCTGCGCAAATAGGAAACTTGCTCAATAAGCATTATTCCGCTTATCTTCGCACATAAACACTAAATGTAGCTGAAATTAACAGACTGAAAGAATTAAAAAAAACTACCGAAGAAATTGTAAATACACACGACATTGGAACTGCCGAGAATAAGTAGGATTTATTTTGATGTCCAAGAGCAATTGTGGGATACGGGAAAATTTCCTAAATGCTAAAAAAAAGTTGATTAACTACGACTTACCAAAACTCGGTTTTCAGTCTTGTCACCTTTAGTTTCCAGTTTAACAACAATCTTGAGCAATGTCTTGACATGTTTACCAAGTAATGCTTTTATACTCTCTGCAGAAAGAAGAGTAGACAGAGCATTAAATTACAGGAAGTGATATTTATAATAAAATAAATTACTGCTATACTAACACATTACATCCTAAATCACTCAGGGAAAATAGTAATACATCCATCCTTGCACGAACCAAAGGTGTATTCTGAGATTTCGCACACTTCACACTTAGGGGCCTACGCCTACTTTCGCAGTGGTTGCAGTGAACATATACCGACTGACAGCTCAATTATTTAACTTTTCTCTCAAATGTTTAGTCATTTTGTCAAGGATTTTTAAAATTCAATAAATTACTACTAAAAAGAACACATTCTTAAAATACAATTCACCAATACAAAATACAGTCAACTGTTTTAAGTTTCGATAAGGTAAACAATCAACTTACCATTAAGATCTTTCGTCAATTGCGATCTCGTGGACATTATAACACAATTTTAACTTCCTTCATATACACTACCGACTTCAGCGGATTTTAAACTTTAAACACACTCATTCCAAAAACGCTAGGACACAAAACACCACATGTTACACGACAGAAACGAACACTGCAGACACATCTCAGCCATTCCTTCGACTCATTCCGGTATCCGGGTTAGCTCTCCTGCAGTGTTGCCAACATCACGGATTGAGTAGGTAATACCCGTAAGGTGGGAATATGAACCTCAGGAATGCAAGTACATAACTTTATCTTTCACTTCTAATATAGGAACACGGATACTCTTTTGTTTCTTCCTCACTTCTATGAAGCACAGTCTCACTGTAAAAATTTGATTTCTACTCTTAGCGCGTAGTTAAAAATGTTTAACCGCTGGATTTTATAGCTATTTCGACTCTTCCGGAAACCAACTAAATATAAAAACGGAATCAATTATCTGGTGTAATTGAGATTGAGAGAATTATCTGATGCCATTGTTGCAATTATTCAAAAGAAATTTCTAATATATACAAAGAAAGAATTACCTTTCGCAGTAACTGTGAATATAATTCTGGTATCCATATTTCATATTACGCGGGGGGCATTCAATGTTAACCAATAAAAAACACTGACAAGATATTAGATTTATAGAACCAGAAACCATAAAAATTAGGAATTCCACGAACTTGACGAAGGTACGAAATATTAAATTTATACAAGGAAAAACTTGAGTATCAATGTAATTAAAGCACTTGAAATGTATGATGTATTTTAATTTTTTAGGGATAGTTTAGATTGCAGGTGACATGAAACTTATATCAAACGCACTCTAACTGTTCTCGTTGCATCATTATTTTATTTGATAATACACGTAATATAAAAATGATCGGCAATAATAATACTTGGATGTGTCCAACTGGGATCCGATCTCCGTCCGTGATGATCCGTTCAAAAAAATCATTTACAAGAGAACTATAATATTTCTGCTACATTGTGACATAAGATAAACCAGTAACAAGAAACGATTGTGCGGTTTAATATTTTATTTTTGAGAATGTCATTATTTTATAAAAAACAATAATAAATTATGAAACTTTTTATTTACTATTTAAGGGTAAATTCGTCTTTCATTTGTTTCAAGCGGGATCTACTGAGAATACACCCACGGAGTTTATAGTAAATATGTCGATTTTCCCAACAAGACACCAATCCTATTGTATACATAAACCATGGTTACACAATTAAAAGAGTTGGTAGGTATTTTGCGTTATTTATGCACTCCTTTGCTGATTATAAGTTACACATTTGTCATCCGAATAGTCTTGTTAACGAATCATCTCAGAGAAATTTGATATTCATTACTGTTTTATTACTTCATATTATTGGCTCCTTAATTATTCGTTTTACATTTTGTCTTTATTACTTTTGGGATACTATAAGATTCCATTATTATCGTCGTTCTATTATTATCCTTTTAGTTTTATCACTTATTTTTGCTGAATGATAGTAATTCATTTTATTAAATCAAACATTCAAATTTTATAATATTAATTAAAATAATTGCTTAACATGCCCCTAAGTTTTTGCATTGGTTCTGTAAACGGGGCTATCCATAGAGGTGTAAAATAGAGGGTTACAATTATTTGATTTTTATATTTTAATAATTGCTAAAAATGCAGTACGCGTCCGGAAAGTCTGGAATCCCTTCGATTCCTGTGAGCATCGGGAATTAACTTAAATGTTCGAGAAGTCGGAAATAATATGTCAGCATGAGGAATGGGGCATTCTCCTAAATAGTAACATATACTTTTTTCGTTTGTAGATAGATTATTAAATAATAATATATGCAGAAGCGGCATCTATGTAGAGTAGATATCTTTGAAATTAGAACATTTTGAAGTTCGAGAAATTATGCCATATTTTTCACACAGGGAAAACGACCTGTGATTGGTGTGACGTCAGAATGCGATAAGGAGAGCCTTCCGAGCCAATGCATATATTTCCGCACTTTCACTGGCAGTACCGGGAGACCGGCAGTACCGGGAGACCGGCAGTACTACGGCCTTACTTTAATATCCTATGTAATACGTTATAAAAATGACATACTCCGACTTCTGTAAGGGTACTCTGGGAATATTCCGAATACATTTATGTCCCAAAGGCAGTAAAGTTATGACCGGCATAGGCAAAGTCTAAACTCATGTATGGACTGTGGCTTAGGAGGTGGTCACAAGTCGGGCCTTAGGAAAATGAACATGGAACAAGGGATAAAAGAAGCAATTTTTCTTCATATCTTTAAAGAAATGTAATATTTTATTTTTGTAGCTACGTAAATTATCAAATAAAGAATAGTAATTCGTAATATGCCTACCAGGAGAGCCTGGAGGTAGCTCGCTCGCCGGGGAACCCAGAGGTCGCGGGTTCGAATCCCGCATAGGGCATGAGTGTTGTGTCTGTTGGAAAGGTTTTTTTCTATGATTTGAAGAGGTCAGAAATAACCATAGCCAACGAAGCACCCTATAAATAAAAAAAACTACTGAGAATTGTATTATTAAAAAATTAAGAGATATTATTATTTACTTAAAAAATAACAAATGCATTCGAATCTAAGGTCAACGTTTTCACCTCACTTATTCAAAACCTTTGGAGTACGAAATTCCCCTCACGTTTGAATTGCGTATTTTCGGATTTGTTTTAAATTCAGCATTGGTATAGCATGATATCAAAGGTTGAGAGTCATGCCCACTTTGAATCTCGTAGGATTTTGATTTGGTAGTAGTAGTATTTTTTAATAGGGAGCTTCGACGGTTATGGTCAATCCGCACCTCTTGAAATCATAGAAAAAAGCCTTTTGGACAATCACAACACCCATGCCCAAGGCAAGACTCGAACCCGCAACCTTTGGGTTAGCCGGCGAGCACGCCACACCCAGGCTAATCCGGCCGGTAGCTTGCTTTGGGTTAGTGGAAGTATTGTGAATATGAATTATAGGCGAATAAAATTCTATATGAAAATGTTAATAAAAAACAATGCTATAAAACTGTATGCTCAAATCCTGTGTTATTCATATAAGTAAGAACTCGTTGTAGTATTTTTCTTAACCCCTGTAATTCGCGAGGCGAGGAAAAATTTATAGGAAATAGGCCTTGATAAAGAATTATTGACTATAATGTCACAACAGATTTCAATTCAATAGCTTTAAAACGAAGTTCACATTGGATTGGAGTCAATCGCATTCTGTATGGCTTCGCTTTTTTCCCTTAAAAATAAGGCAAGTCCTTGGCTTCAACGCATGAGTGTTTACGAGGTTTACAATCATATTTGTGAGACACTACATATTTATTACTAAAAATAAAATATAATAAACGGTATCAGGTTTCACTTCGTGGAAGTTGTATATATCCATGTTAGGAATAAATATACTTTGTACTTTTCCACAGATTTAAATCTGTGTAAAGGTACAAAGCATATTTATTCCTAACATGGATCTTACTAAAAAGTTGACCATTGTTCATTATAATTCTTCATCTGTATATTTCAAAGTTGTTATTAATTTAGACCATTTTAATATCAAGATAATATTCTTTAGTGTCTATAACTAATTAGTATTAGTGCATTTCATTATGTCGAAAACAATGACTTCCAATTTGTTAAATGAATTGTATTATTTCTGTTGAATAATTTTTGTTGTATATTATGTTTTTTCTGTTTTGTTTATGTATTGCATTCATACTGCCAATGTAAGAGGCCTTTGTGCTGTTTTTGGCTGGTTTAATATAAATAAATAAATAAAATAAATAAATTAGAAATATGGTTTGTCACATTTATTATAATGTACTTAAATCAAAGCGATCTTCGTAGACATAAAAATAAGTGAAGTTTCGACTAAAATCGTTGCGACGCATACGGCTTTAATCCCATTTTTCTTCCTTTGGAACGTTTAGAAATACCTTATTCGGCGAAGAAATGCCAGTGATTTGGCAAAAGATTACAATGCACCATTTTTACAGCATGATTTATTTTATATCTTAAAAAATTGACAGCGTTCAAGATTTCCACTACGCTTCCTTATTCCCAGTGATGAAGATGTTCAGCAAATGCTGGATACTGACCTCATACTAGCTAAACATGGCTGGCTGTTTTAAGAGCAAGGTGAATTAAAGATTTTCAAAGTTATATTCTGTAACTTTGCCGAAGGTGATTGAAAAAATTCACTCACTCCATTACTCAGTAGCATACCAACATATTTATAGAGCAGGAATAATTTTTTGGGGGAAAACTCCCCATTCCACATGTACATGAACGAAGAGATAGAAGAATATACACTCTAATAATTGCAGGTTTATATGTAAACCAAATAAGTGACTGACGATGAGTTACTTTGGACAATTGTTTGAAGGGATTAGTAATTCAGGCCCGACATGTTCACTATTTCATTTTTGATTCATTTTTTGGTACCTTTCTGTTACAGTCACCGTGTGACGATCCTACATTGAGATTGGGAGGAGTGGCGTAATCTAATTCGTAAAATTTTTCATATTCGTTATGTTGCGTTGGTTTTCATGCACTCTATTTATAAATAAAGCATTCTTCTTTCTTTTAACATTATTTTAAGGGATATATCCTTTCATATGACCTCTAACTATTACAACATATTTAATGATATTCTTATTATTACAGCATGATTAATATTACTGAAGATCGTTGCACGGTATTTATAACAGAAAAATGCAATTTAGTCTGCCAATTTTCTATGCATCTCTACATTGTCTTTTCCCTTATATTTTTGTTCTGTTTCCTATTACATTTAGCCTCATGTTGTGGCGGAGATCCGAAACGTCAGGAAAAGTCAGCCTAATACTTTTCAGCAAAAGATTATGCACAGCTTTCCCTAATTAATCTCTTTTATCACCATGATTCAGCGGTCCACAGATGAACCGTGGTAAATTAATCCCTCTTCCCATCCGTATCAATACACCCTCTCCTAACGAGTATCTTCCATTTTGGGTAAGTTGGCAAACTAATTCTATAGTCAAGTGTTGTAATTGAAAGAGCTCCACCGGCAGGCATGTTTTTGATAACTCTACTGAATGTTTTGTACAATTCTGTCATTATAACATTGCCTCCATTTCTCCCTCTTTTCACTTATTTAAAGCCTTCAATTTCTTCATTAGGCAAGACGCGAGCCTTGCGCTCGGTTCCAGTGCAAAAAAGATATATTCATAAGAAAACCTATGTGGATTAATCCCTAACCTCACGCATAGTCTCTCCTACTTTTGGATGCAAATTGGAGTGCCGGTGTGCTGCTAACCAAACACCTGCCCGTAATTTATATATCAGGAGAGACAACACCACCTCATAGGAATCTCAATTTGTAATTTGTAATTCGTGATTTGTTGTTAGTGTATTGAATAAATCCGGTAAGCTTTATGGATAGAAAAGGTACTTCGATGTCAACCCCCTGAGCCTAGACGTTATCCCGATCCCTTGCAGTTCGTTACGGGAGCTGCTAGAACAACACGACATGCATTCCCAGCGCGATGGCAACTGGTACTCAATAAATTCAAATTGGAGCTAGTATGGGACCATACTCCAAATTGCGTGTCAATTCTTTGAAAAAATGGATTATAGCTTAGAGTTCCAAAGGTTTTGCTAGGAGGATTGGATTGTGTCTGTAATCGACTACCTTTATTTCTAAAGAAAAGGGCTCCACACCTGTGCAAACATTTATCACTGAGTTTAAGCTGAGTAGTTTGTGAGTGTATTAAGAACCTGTCTATATTAATATTAAATACTAGCTAAATATGCATTAGTTGGAGGCTCAAATTCGCACTATATTTATCTGTTTGAGCTTACTGGGAAATGTATAGTCCCGAACCCGAAATAAAATTTGAATCCCGAACAATCCGTCAATAGTAGAATGCTTTCTCCTTCAGTCAATCATCTCTCCTTAACTTTAGTTTTTACAGCAATAATACTACCGTATCGATAATCCTTTCCTCACACATACGAGAAATTTTTGACCAATGTTTGGTGAACTCAATTGTTAACACTACAAAATAGGTATCCAGAAAGTGATTGATAGTATATAACTAAATACATAATATCAATGACTTCATCCTATGACCTTTCCTAATTACACTTCTATAATTGATAATTCTTCTTCTATACTTTCTATAATGATGTATTAATAATCACAGTATCCTAATGCGCAATAACCGTACTCAATACTTCCGTGTTTGCTTAGAAATACATTTAAACTTCCCACTTTCTGAATCACGATACGTCAATTACGCAAGACTAGTGACATCTTACGGATGGTTAGAAAACGCCAAAAGAAGAAAAGCATCGAAATAGCGAATGTTGTGAACGTACCACTATTCAACTCACTCACTCTCAGTGATTTTCAAGACCGGTTCGTTACGAAACGAAATAACCCCACAGTATTATAAGTATGGCGATCTCCATGCTATTTAGATATATTAGTTTTTGTCGTAGAAGCGTTTTTCAGGGTAAGTAATACATTTGTGTTTGTAAATTTTTTGTGTTATCTCTATTAAAAACTGCGAAAATCTCCATTTATATTACATAACATTGATTCATGAGTAATAACTTATAGTTTTCTCTTTTGTTTTTGGCGCGCAACGTTACACCGTGGTAGTTCCCCAGGTTTACTAAATACAATTTTGAGTGAATTATTTAGTGAATACAAATACAAGACGAATAAAGCAACAGTTACATTTTCCGGTGAATGAAACTGGTGCGCCACCATGTCAAGTGATAGCCAGTGTGAGCTCGTGAAAATTCTCGATAATCTCATACCAAATCTTCAAATAGAGGAAGCAGTGGCTGCTTTTAAAAATGAAAAATATCGTGAAACTGTGGAAAACAAAAGTTGGGAACTTATTCCTGCCATTTGCAAGCATTTAAATGAAGATGGGACCAAGAGGTCTCCTGAAATCGTTCAGTGTTGTAGTGAATTGCTAATAATAATTGCTCAACAGTCAAATCCAGAGGAGGCGATTTTAGAGTTAATTGAGCAAGCAGACTGCCCTGAAAATGACACTTTATTCACTGCTTTACTTCAGCCTTTAATAACAATTCACATGAGACTTAGTAGTAGGCGTTGCGATTCCCTCAAGTGGTTGCTGAACGCAGCTCTAAGTCACCTTCGGCATTTAAAACTACCTCAAACGTCTGGCTTTGAAGGGTCAGATGAGCGTAAATTAATTGATTTAAACCCAGTAACTATGCGAATTAATTTAATATATTCTAGTATAACTACGTGTCTTGACCCATTGATTGATGAAATTAGTGAAGGATCCTCAGAAGATGCTAGCTCGTCCAAGGAAATGTCCACGGTTCTACAAGTTTTTTTGCTGCGTCTCTTTGGAGGACCCCTTTCACTGCTTGATTTAAGTTATGACGGCACAGCCATGAGTGAGGCTCGTTCCAATGCAGAAAAATTAATGAACATGTCTGCTCGTATTTCTGTGGATATGATGTATAACTTAGATCGAGTCGAGGAACTCTCTACGAAATCTATCAAGAAAGAGACTAGATCGGCGGAAGTAGTGGAGGATTCTGACGACTGTGATTCATTTTCCCTGAGCAAAATACCAGAAGTCTGCTTTGCTGTGTTTTATTACCTTCTTCTTGGGGAAAGAATTGAGATCGACAAAATCCCAAGTGTCTACAGCCATTTTTATGTTTTTCAGTCATGTCTATACCTTTCCACTGTGTTATTTGATCCCAAGGAGGACGTACTAATGCTTAAAGGTTTAACTCTTGCCAAATCAGTCATTGAAATACAAATTGATTCTTCTGTTTCTTCTGAAGCTTTAGATTCACCAATACATAGTGTATTTCAAAAGTCAGTCATCAATGCAATGATATACAGTTCATCGTGTGAATGTCGGACAATAGGTGTTAAACTTTTGCAATTGTATATTAATAAGTTCGATGAGAAAGGAAAATATTTAATTTTAATGAGCATGTTATCATCAGCTGGCCATTCAGGCTTAGCAGGATTTCTTTTGGTTCAACTAAAAAATATTTTAAATCACTTCACCTTGATTAATACTGGAAATCAAAAAGTTCAAAAGCCAAGTATTTATTTCAGTGGACAGAAACTTTTAGCACTTTTGCTTTCTAAAGGAGGGTGTACTTTGGAGCATGGAGCTGAAACAGACATTCTTGAGGCATCTGATCAGGTTTTATCAGCACTTAATCTGCTTCGCTTCCTTGCAATAAGAGACAGCATGAACTTATTAGGATTTTGGGATCATGTCCCTATTATTCAGAATAAATTTTTAATCCCACTCAGAGAAGGCATTGACTTCTCCCGAGCTCACTACAAAGTCAAACGTAAAGATCTAGAAGAAGAAAAGACGCTAGGAAAAAAAAGTGTTGGTAGTGAGCCTAATGTTAATGTAAAGATAATTGGAATGGATCTACCCAACCTTCCTATTGATAACAAAATTTTAGTTGTCGAATCAGCATTGAATACTTTCGATCTAATTGAAAGTCTTATGGGAAGGTTGAATGAATGTGTGGAGCTTGGCTTAGCAAAAATGTGAAGTGTTCTTATATTGTGTGTGAAGCTTTTATTCTGTTCAATTCTTTCACATATTAATCTCACTGCCTCACATCTGTTGTAAACATTATATGCAAGCAAGGTGAAAATAAATGGGATTATCTCTTTAAATTATTTTCGTTTTTTATTTGTATTGTGTAATTTGGAATAAACCCATATCTTAAAGTGGACGGGAATTTTCACTTGAGGATTGATCACATTTTTAGATACGTACTTAATTGCCTCAAGAAAGAAGCTCCAACTTCATTTGGAATACTTTTGTATTGAAATAAGCGATGGATATCAACTGTTAATACTTTCATAAAAATTGTCACAAGCTAGATTTACTTTGATCCTTCTCAAAATAATCTCAATATTCAGATTAATAGCATTTCAGCCATTTAAAATATTCATTGGACTATTGATGAAATTGAATGCTTAACCAAGATAAGACTTAACAGCCCTTGAGCAATGGGGGGCAAAGTAAAGTAAAATTTCATATGCTAACCAGCAAGGATCCAATGCATTAACATTTTGATTAAACAAAGTTACATCATACACAGGACCTTGCATTGCACAAATTGCGAAGAACAGCAAATGTGGAAAAAAATATTTTGACTTATCTGTATAGTGCAAGGATAGGTGTTATCGGTTTAGGATCAATACAATAATGATTTCAACATTTTGTCAAAATATGTGACTGTCAAATTTAATTTTCATCTTCACTGGTGAATTTACAGAAACAATTAGACTGCTTTGAGCTAATTATGAGGCTGGATTTTAAAATTAATTCTTCAGCTTAAGAAAATGGTGCATATAAATTAACTACTCTTAAATGTCACTTATGGCTGCAAATCTGGACATCTTTTTAAGTTGTCTACATGGGAATTTTAATTTGTGTTTTGTTTAAACAACTTTACAGGAAAAATTCAAGAGAGGCTGAGAAGAGCCATTGCATCAAGTTCAAATAGTGAGTCAGAAGGTGAAGGAAATGAAAAACATCATGGCAATACAGTAGAAACCAAAGATGTGAAAAAGAAAATTTTGGAAGCATCATTACCCTATGTATGTGTACATGGATGGACTAAAGCTGCAATTAGTGCTGGTGAGAATATTATGCTTATTGATTCTGAAAAAGTGGTTCATGTATGTGATATCAATTTTTCCATTCATCCCAAAGGTTAAGTATAATTTGAAAATATTCATTTCAGTTCAATGAATTGAAAGTATCTGTAGGTTTTTGTGGTTTCTCCATAAGAATTTCCTGGCTCATACTGCCTTTCAACAGAATTAAAACCTACCATAAAGCAAGAGCTGGTAGACTTTAATTCCATCTAAAGACAGCTTCCATGAATCACAAGTCCTTAAAGGATGGCTGCATATTTATTCTAACAAAATTGCCCAGGATAAGAAGTATGATAGGGAGTCCATGATAGTTGTTTATGCCATGATGATCATTTTTTCAGAAAATGTACTGAAATGATGTAACTTTGAAACTAGAGAAGTCAGATCTAACTCAGTTAAGTATTTTGACTGTCTGTCATACAAAGGAAAAATGCCTTTAATTAGCATCTTTTGAAAATGTGTCATCAGTATTCACCAGAACAGTTCCTTTGAAAGCAGTCAAACAGTATATGGTTGTACTCTTAATATAAAGCATAATGCATCATTATAAAGAGATATTCCAAATAGCAAATATGTTAGATTTATTTTCTCATCTTCTGTATGTTCCAAGAAGATACACCTATTATTGTTAATTCCCATTGCCACAAAAAATCACCTTATTCCTGGTTAAGAAGCTCTGATTTAACACTATGGAGAATATGGGTTTTATGATAATTAGGCTATCCACAAAGAATATGATAATTTTTACTTGTTGATTTACACAGATATTCACATTATCAAGTATGTAATGAATTATTCTTATTAGTCGTTAATGTTGGAAAGATAATGGTAAAATACTAGAGCAAAATGTTCACCATATTGAAATTTAGAATAGTAATAATAAAATATGTTGTGGAGAGTTGATGCAAGTAAAGAGTGATGATAATGAAGGGTAATCTACCAGTTAAGGTAGGTTTTTGATGAAATCCAACTTAGAACTACCTAGCCTCACCTTAACTTAAATCCCTCTTCAACTCAGCATAAGTCCCACCACCTATCTGGACTGCACACTCTGTCACTTCATAACAGTATTCCCATGCAAAAATATCTGTCCTATAATTTTACCTATTATTGCAATTATACTCTCATCCATTTCTTTCAATGGCCTTTTGAACTACTTTCTTGTCCATTCTCAGAAATGAATTATGTGTGATCAAATAAAGGAGGCAAAACCAGTCAGAATGGTGCTCAGCCACCTTTATTGATAATCATCCTGTTTGCAATTCGATGATTAGTTTATCTATAGTAGTGCCCCAAACTAACTTGCAGCCAAAACTCACCAGCCAACTTCTTCATATAATTACAGTTCTTGCAGAAAAGTGTGTACCATAATCAAATGATGAAGGCAAAATCAGTCAAATGGTGCTTGATCTCCTTTAATCATCATCAAGTTTGCAGTCTGAAGATTTTCTTAACTACTGAGACCTGCCTTAACACAAAACCCTCTTCAACTGCATAATTCTGACCAGATATCTAAAATACCTATTCTTCCCCTTCCTCTACTTAGTTTACTCAACATTATGTCCTCAATTGCTGTCTTCAAAGACCCATTACATCTTCCATCCACCTCTGCTGCCTTCTTGCATCTATTGCTTCTCTTTCCCTATGGTTCCTAGCAGTCCATTATTTTTCTTTTATATCCACTATACCTTCTCCATCCTTTGCCAAATCTACATATTAAAAACCTTAATCTATGGTAATCATCCTTCCTCATGAACCAGGTTTCAGATCCATATAATATTAAGCTCTGCATGAGGTTTTTGACTATACTTTTTATCTTTCTTTTCATTCATCTCATAAAATCCTTCCATTTTGCAATTCCATCTTTTGCTAATGCAATTTTTCTTCTAATATCCTCACTGCCATGTCCTTCTTCCTCTAGGATGCTATCCAAATAAGTAAAATTTTCTACCTTTACCCTCCTAGTCCTTACCTTAGCCTTCTTACTTTTCAAGAATCATAGTTCTTTCCTTTTTTACTATCAATTTTCATCCAGCAAGGTCTGCAGTCCTTCGGCTGGATGACTAACTAAACTAAAGATTAGTCATCCATGAATCTGGCTGACTTGATGTCTTCCCCACCCTCTTTAATTCCTGGCTCCACTACTTCTCATGCCCATGTACTTCAAGTATGAGTTAAAAAGCACAGGTGACAGTGGACAGCCCTGTCTTACTCCCCTGGCTATTTGTACCCATCCAGATTCTCCATCTGTCAAATCCATCCTTCAAATTTACTCCTGTATTTTGCAAAATTTCCATCAGTTTCGGCCAATCTACTTTATTGAATGCTTTCTCAAAGTCTACAAAGCATGTGAAAACATCCTGATTGTATTCTATATTCCGTTCAGTCAATGTCATAATTACCAGCATCACTTTGTGAGTCATTCTTCCTCTCCTAAAGCTGAACTGATCTTCACCTAGGCATTCATTTACCCTTCTCTCCAGTGTTTTACAGATAATTCTTAGATCTATCTCTGTTGTTCGCAGGATCAAACTCATTGTCCTATAGCCCTCTCATTCCAGTGCTTTCTTTTTCATTAGTATTGGAATTAATAATGACCTAACAAAATCTTCTTTTTTGCTATCATGATATGTATCACATGATCAAACTTACTAGTATTTGTTCCAATAACTTACATGAAAATGGTATAAGAAAAGAACTGTCTATAGTTATTTGGATCCTCCCAATTGCTGCTCTTAAAAATAGATGTAATTTCCACTATATTCCAGTCTCTTGATACTCTGCTTTCCTCAAGAGAATTCCTAAAAATAATTTTGAGATAATAGTGTAATAATGACAACTAATTCCTTCATTACCTTCGCTGGTATGTTCTCTGGACCCAGAGCTTTGTTGGCTTTAAAATTTTTTGAGCAATTTTGTAATCTCATATTCAATAAAATTGAATTTGGCACTGTGGAAGGATTGTCTGCAACAGGTATTTTCTGAGTTATTCTCTTATAAAAACACTTTGCAAGAACTTATTTAGAGCATTGCGTTTTCCCTTGCTGAAACCTACAGTTGCTGCTTGCTTTGTATCTCCCTAATGTATGACCAGAATGCCTTAGGGTCATCGTTTTAATAGCAGCAAAAAAATTTGAATTTGAATTCATTTTGCATCTTAAGTTGATTAACTACTAATACCATCCCAACTTCACCATCATCCTTACATTCCACATCCATATTTTAAGCATTGCAGTTGCTTCCTCTTCATTGATTTTGTAGCTGTAGTGTCAAGGATTTCTTGAGATGACAACCATGGAAGTTTTGCCTCTCCTGCTACCAGCCCCAGTGGGATGGGTCCCATGGTTGCCTGGATTCAGTTACATTATTTGGCTCATCATTATTCAAGGAAATATGTAACTGAGATGACTTTCTACTTCCTCAATAGTATTTTAACATGATACCATCTTTTTATGGCTGCCCCTCTGGTGATCAGATTCCTTTGTAAATGAGAAGCAGACACTGCTTGGGCTACCTTTTATCTGGCTCTTACCCTTTGACCTGCGACCCAACCAGGAGCAAAAATCATTATTCCAGGCAGTGCAGCTCAAAGGGTCATTGGATTGCTAAAGTCCTTCCACCACACCAAGGTTATAGTCCTTTGGGGGGAGAAGAAGAGCAAATAAAAAAGAAGCATTCCATTCATGTGATCATTTACCTGGTGTTCAAAGTTTTATTGTAACAAGCAGTGCTCTAGATTAAATGGAAATTAATATCCAGTCATGTTAGTGGCTTAATATGGAGTGTTCACACAGTTGTAGTGGCTAGGGGAATTATTGTTCTATGAAAACTTGTGAAGTGTTTCAGCTTAAGGAGGATATGCAGAGCAAATGAGAATTTTAATGAGTAATGGAGAAATATTTATAGTATCCCTGTAGTCTGGTAAATGATTTCAGTGCTGACTAGCATGCAATTTACCTGTTCACACATTTAAATTGAATTGTGATTTTTACTTTTATCTTTCACTTAAATTTGATTAGATGAACTGGGCTTAATTTTAATGTTCATAAATTATAGGGTCTAAATGACATACTCACCTCTTTACTGCTACATGGCTTCATCAAAGTCGATATGTCCACTAGCAAAGGATTTTTACCAAATTTCAGTTAGAGTGGTTACCTCTTCTGTCATCACCATGAGTTAGCCATATTTAAAGGTGTGCTGAACCTTCAACATACTCTTTTCTCCATCACTTTCTTCTATCCATCTATCTTTTCCATTAATTCCTTCCATTATTTACAAATGATTCACTTGGCCCTCCCTCAGTTTTTTCCTACCACATATTCAGTCATTATCTTGAGATACTAATTTAATAAAGAAAAAATCCATGACACTATAACAAAACAGCATAATTAATCATGGTAACTAATTAACCAAGTTCAGTCAAAGCTGACATGCCTGATGATGAAGAACAAGATTGCCACAAAATTCTCAAATGTTTAAGTATACAGAACAACAGGAGAGGATTAACCCCTTCCACTACAATTTATTTTCTGAATATCGTGCTCCTATCCATTATTTATCTTTTCTGTGGTTCTTTTTAAATGGAATGGTAGGTAATGAAATGATATTTTGCAGTTTCTAATCAAC
>WURS02000018.1:302883-314208 GCA_011762765.2 Rhinocypha anisoptera
ATAATTTAGTGCACATAGCATTAGGACCTTTGGATGTCATGCTCAAGTTTGACTGATTTACATGTATATCATTGCATTCACAGAGGACCAAGTAATACTAGGTCATTCAGCCAAAGGACTACAAACTGAGCTCATCACAGGACCAATGTGAAACATTTGGAATGAACATATATTAGATTGGAAAGCAATGAGATATATAAGTAGTAGAATGACTAAGATAACTATATTGCTAGGAGCATAAGTTGGAACAGGAGAAAGCCTAATAGAGAAAAAATTCACTGAGGTGGCTGTCACTTGGTGGAATTCCATGATGAACCAAATAGAGGTTGTAGCTTTTACACATTTCCACAGAAAAAATGAAACCCAAGTAGTTTCGACGATAATTATCACCATCTGACGAGATTATGAGGACTATTGTCAAAACTGCTCATCTCATTTTTTCTGTGGAAATACAAAAAGCTACACCCTCTTTATTTGTTTCCTAATATAAATCTTCACTTATTTAGGCATTATCTTGAAGGAAGATTGCTATAATGTTAGTGGCATTAGACAAGCCTCAATAACAAGGGAATCATTTACAAAAAGGAAGGTAATTAACAAGAATCTTAAGCAGTAATATTAATATTTTTGTCTAACAGTCACATGCATGAGATACTCGATACAAAGACAATAAAATATGATAGTGAAAATTTTTTGTACAGAGCATAGGATTATATGGTTTTGAAATTCGATCCTTGATGGAAGATAAGCATAATTTGGCAGGCCTTTGATCTGTGCATTTGGTGAATAGTGTGAGGACAGTGTAGTGAGAAAAACAAATGAATTGTTGCACAGGATAGGGGAGGTGAGGTAGCTGGTAAGGGAAGCCCCAAGAAGGTATGACAGGATACTCAAAAGTCATTGGTTGTTGAAGACCATATTAGAGAGTAAAATGTTAAAGTGAGGTTAAAGAAAACATGAAGCAAAAAGTAATTAGTTGTTGTATTAAATATCTCATCACCTTCCATTGGAGTGCAACCATTTGAATCTGTACAGTTTTTAAAAGGGTTTTCAGGTAATATATTTAGGGGTATGACCTCATCAGTGTGTCTTACCCCACACGTACTTAAAATCTCAGACTTAAAATGCCTATGTTGAACTTTGGAACTGTATATTCACCTTTCATGAACTGTGTTTTAACATTATGTTGAGACTTTTTTTGTGTCAAATCGAATCATTCAATCTGACTTGGTCAATTTTACTATTGAAAAAACTTTTCTCTACTTGATTTAGAAGGAAGAAAGCACCAAAATTTTCCCGCGATGCTGTGGAGACTCGTCTTAGAATGATCATCCCCTACATTAAGCAGTGGCCTCAGGCCATAGCCATCATGACATTGCCACAAAATGTTCCAGTGTCCCTTGCCAATCTTCTCACTCTAGTCGATGACATCTGCTACTATGCTGGAGACAACTCTGTTGATGTAAGTGGGATTCACTAGAAAGACTACATTTATAATTCAGCTTGCTGGTAAGACTTTTATTACTTTTTTAAAAGAAGTCTGCCACTTGAATTATCTCAGAACCTATTTACTGTTTCATCTAGCAAAAGGGAACCCTGCTGAGAAAAGTTTCACATGCTAATGGCAAAGGGTTAATTTAAGGAAGGGAATTTAATTCATTAAAATATTATGACAAAAATGAAAACTCTCATTTCTTGGTGAATTCTTCACGAGCTTTCCACTTGGTCAGGTACTATGCTACCAACATTTGAATGCTAAACGTTGTCATCATCTTCAGGCCATTTGATCAACATCCTGAAGAAGATGGCAGAGTTTCCACTGAAATGTTGGTAGCAGAATACCTGACCCAGTGGAAAGCCTGTGAAGAATTCATCAATACCATATAATGGGAAACCCCAGATCCTTCAACTCTCATGACAATGATTCTAGGTTTGACTTGAAAATTATTAGGGAAAACATAAATGTACATGGAATTGAGAAAAGGAACAACGTACTCCGTATTTTTCCACTTGATTTTTAATTATTGATTAATAAAAAAATACGGAGTACGTTGTTCCTTTTCTCAGAAATGGATTTCCACATAGTTATGCCTGATAATATACAATGTACATGGAATTATTAAAATATTTAGAAGGGCTGGGTTTACCTATGAGGTGAAATCAGTTATTAGTGATTAAAGTAGCATTGTTTCCATCATCGTCGCTGGTTTTCTCTTCACCAGAAATGGTTGGTATCAGTTCTCCAAAATACTCTTTTTATATTCTAGCATCCTCCTTAATTACATAATCTGAATAAATTCCATGCCTTCCATTATCTGCTTTGTGTATTCCAGCACATGTTGAACTCTTTCATTTTTTCCTTCTATCTTCTCTTTCTCCTCATGTTCACGTGTCACTGTGGATGACCAACCCTCTTGCCTTGTCTTCCTTGAATGTCTTCTCCATAGAGTCCACTCTGCCTGTTATTCCCAATGCCTCTTGATGTATCTCTTCCTCAGCCATCTGGCACAGATACCTCCCAGCTTGCTTTTTTGTGTCTCACTATTGAGCAACACAATAAGAATAAAGGTCTTCATTAACTTTTTCCTGTGTGCTATATTGGTTAGAAGTGAAGTGTATTTTTAATGAACTCCCTTATCCCTCTAGCCATTTGAGGAGTTTGCCCTCTGCACATGTATAGTGAAGATTATTAGTGAAAGTGAGCATCCTTCTCTAAAACCTCTCTTTCAAATTTCTCCTTGTGAGTACCACCTTTTATCATGTTACTTTTTCTCGCCTGAGAAAATCTCCAGGGTTCTGAGAAAACAAAATATCTGCACAAGGTTCAACTGCATGACAGAAATAAGTGGTGTACACCTAAAGCTCAAGGACAAAATTCCCCAAAATCTTCATGAAGGAGTATACCACATAACCTGCTCATGAGGAAAGGCATGCTGGTGAAACCTGCAGGTCCATGAAGATCCACCTGCAAGAACATAAGATGGTAACACAGAGCAAGAAATTCAGCTCATCTGCAGAGCGTGCATGGAGTGGACCCAAACATAACATCAAATTTGACGAGGCGGATATCATGGGGAAAAAAAGGAGATACTTTCCAGGTGTCTGAGGGAATCTGTTGAGATTATCAAAACATCACATAATTTCAAGGTAGAAGACAGACACAACTTAGCAAATGCCTGGAAAAAGAGCACTCACAGAGCTAACCAATCATAGCACAGCAGCAAGAGAGTTGACCTTATAAATGCAGCCAAAATGCTGTGTTAGAACCTTGATCTGAAGTCACCTGCTGGAATCCCAGTGTACCAGAAAAACTACTGGCACAAGAATGTGGAGGAAAACCCTTAAATGGAGAGATCCACAAATCCAGAACATCAAGGAAACCTATGACCCAACATTGTAGTCTCTTGTTGGCATGAAGAATGTTCCACTGTGTCTATATCTTTAGTTGTCATTTGCACCATAATGGTTCTGTCATTGTATTTCAGGAAACTCTCATTATTAGTGGCATACTCTTCTGCTGCATTATGCCCACTTCTTTACATCTGTTAGTGAATCCTGTGTGAATCATGCTTTAGCTAACAATCCAAAATCCTCCCTCTTCAGACCATCTAACCAAGGATTCCTAAAATATCTGTTCTCATTCTTTGTATTTCCATCTTTATATTCTCTTACTTACCTGTAGCAAGGTGTGACCTTATTTTCTAAGTTGTTATCCTACATTTTTTGTGACATCTGATTGGAGTAGTTTTCACCTGGAGATGTCTTAATAGAGGCAATTTTACCTCTGGAATTTGTTACTACATACACCCAACATATGCTTATTGTTAGCCAAAATTAGAGGATCTGAATGTATTAATGGTAGTGGCATCAGGATAACATTCTAAAGGTGTTCTACTAATTAAAGATAGGCTTCTGATAAATCACCAAAATATATTTGGTAATCATTTAAAGGATAATAATGTAATACCAGAAAATTATTTAAAAGTGTTTCTTTCAAAGTAGTCTATTCCAATACTTGTTTTTCAAATGTGATAATTAATACTACTTCCATATATTTAACTACCAATTCCATATATACCTTCAATCTACTTTTTTTATCTTAAATGTTATCTACATTTAAAATCTAACCTTAATTACTTGTACTTATTGCTCGATGTTAGGTTTCACTATTTCAGAAGAACTTTAAATTGGTGTCTAAACAGCATTGATATTCTATGAGCAATCTACCCTATAAGACAGGGAATGAAACATGCTGTATTTTACTTTGGATTGCAGTTTAGTTGGTACACAAGAAGAATAGCACTGGCAGGTGTGTACAAATCAACAGAATTGAGTTTAATTCGAGACTCCTCTGAGGACTATGAAGAAACATGGAGATTTTTAGACAGAAGGATGGAAGATGTAACTCAGCTTCAGAGCTACCTCAAAAAGTCAGGAGACTTTGGATCGATGGCTCAGGAGACTGCAATGGCTACATTTGTGACGGTCAGTTCAAAATGCTTACATAGTTATGCTGTTTTAATTAAATTGAAAATTCCAGTAAAATAATGAGTATGAAAAATAGAGCAGCATGATAGGTGAATGGGCACAAAATTCCTGCTAGCTTACTTGCAGCTGATGAACAAATGGCCATGCCTCCCAATCAGGTAATCCCTTTGAATACACAAGCCGAAAGTATTTTCCATCTTATGAAACACCACAGATGGTGTGGAAAATAGCTGCTACTCCCCATCCCCTTTTTATCAGAATTTCAATCAAAACCACTTAGGTGGTTATTGTAAGTATGGTAGTAATAAATCATAAATATTAGTGAAAGGGATTGGTAGAAAAGAATAGATATCACCTGATACTTGCCTACATTGCGAGTGCAATTCACACAATGACAGTAGGGGGTCAGTCCCTATCATTTTTAGCAATATGAAATGGGTCTTCAATACATAGGTTGGCTTAAGTCTCATAGCTAGCAGTCACTATAGTACATATCATCTGAATGACTATAAATCCCTCCATGAAAACAAGCTGCAATACATGGGCATCAACGAAGTTTGTGATTGACTGGAAACTATGCATCCAGCTTACCCGTTAGATCATTAAGTGAAAATGCACAAAAATAGCATATGTTCCACTCCACCCACCTGCTTTGGGCTGCAGTGGCAATGGGGCGTTTGTTCAGTAATACGGCTGGCTATACATTCATTGTAGAGACGCGTACTTATCCGTAATTCTGGAAACCAAACCCGAGGCGGGCAGAAACCTTCACAAGAATGACTGAGTGGATTGGAAATAAGAAAATTTTAAATAGACATTAAGAACAGTTGAATTTGGACAACATTCTATGGTAAAGTCGTTTACTTCCACGCTTTTGAGACGTCACTCATCATGTTGAATATTAAACGATAATTTACATTCTATATATCCCAAACATTAAGTGGTATTTTAAAAAATGTAAAACCTCATCTATGGACATAATAAACCCCTAATTTAAATTGATTACCTTTCTCGTTGCCTACTTCGCGCGCTCATTTCATCGCTTGTTGCTAAAGGAAACTATGCGTATTAAACTTTATAACACGCAAACAATTTCCTGAAAAGTCAACTCGTTCGCTATTAATGCATGAAACAAACGTGTTTAACATATTGTAATTGGGTAATGAAGGATATTAACATAAAACAAGCCTCGACCTTGTCGCTTATGACGTAATGGTCCACGATAAATCAGCTGTTGGGGCGTTTGAATACAGATATACAATACGGTAGGGAACAGAAAGTAATCTCATTCCACGATAAAAAAAAGAATCTCTGTATATCGCAAATAAAAGCTAGATTTAGTTTCTACTTCCTGTTGAAATGTGCCTATTTTTGCCAAAGTTGTTTTTCGCTTTCCCCGTATGAAGGTATATGCCTTTAGATTTAACATAAACATTAGTTTGCATTTTCTTTTATTTAAAGACTTCAGAGATCAATTCTCCTAACATCCAAAAAATTCTTGGCATCAAAGTTCTACTGACTCTTTAGTACGTATAATTTTTCTTACAAAATTAAATTGCAACTATTCTTTCCGTTTCCTTTATACACGAATATTTCGGATTTTACCACTCCCACTCATATATAGTGTCTTACTTGGTACATCCTAATCATTTAAATATGCCATCATTCGTTGAGACACCAACGAATTAGGGGTTAAGAATATAACAAATAGGGGAAGGCCACCTCAATTATGGTTAGATCATTATGAGAATCATGACAAGGGAGGAGTTGATGAGAGGGACCCTAAATAAAGAATCGAAGAAAAGATTAGTGAAAATACTCGTATGGAGAATAGCGTTATATGGATCCGAAACCTGATCCATGAGGAAGGATAATGAGCATACATTGGAGGCTTTTAGGATGTGGGTTTGGCGACGGATGGAGATAAAAACGAATGAAGAAGTGTTAAGAATGGTAGGGGAGGAGAGGCGTTTGCTACGACAAATCCAAAAAAGACAGGAAAGGTGGATGGAAGGGGTACTCACAAGGGAATGGGTTATTGAAGGTTGTAATAGAGAGTAGAATGTTTGGTAAGTGGGGAAGGGTTTGGAAGAGAATAGGGGTTTTGGATAGAATGATAAGGGACAGGCAGTTTGCAGAGGAATTGAAGTTACAGGTTACACATTCAATCTAAGGCTCATCAAAACCTACCTTGGCAGCTAGATTACCATTCATCATCAGGGAAATGTATATTTTGTAGTAATAGGCTGGAGTCCTGCATGCCACTGATTTTCTGAAAGAACCTGCACATGGTTCTCTACACATTGCTAATGCATTAGACCCGTGCATTATCAGTACAGCAATAATAAATGTAAATCAGTTTACAGTTGATTATCATGAAGATTAATAAATGCACCTTGATTGACTACCACTTGTCAGAAGCAATAGTTTTGACAATTGTCATTAATATTCATACAAATGTTATGGAATTTACTTTGTTTGAAAGTGAAGAATTAATTTACATTTAGTTATATTTCTAGTCATCTTTTAGCTATTACAAGTGATGCACTAATAAAGAATTCTCTTTACAGGCCAGAAATATTTTGGGACTGAATAGGTGATAAGTAGCAATCACTAGTTGAATTGAACTTATGGCTGTGTGTAAAAAATTAGCTTTAAAACCAAGTAACATATTGGTACATACAATTGGAACTATCGCATAACAGTGGAAATGTATGTATTAAAGCCACAAATTTTGTATTACCAATAACCAATAAAACCGTTTCTTAAAATCATGAACTCTTATGAACTTTTTCCCTTCCTTTCCAATCAAGGTGTTATGAAAATCAAACCAAATGTTTTCAGAAACAAGTTTATATTCATAACAATTTCAATACAAAGCTGCAAAAAGCCTCCTTAATGCATTATTTGATAACATCATCCAATGGGATGCCTTCTATCAGATGCTTACAACTGCATCAATAATATAATTTCTGTACATAAAAAATCTTTCAACAAGTTAACATGTAACATTGGCCAAAAGCAATTTCACTTTGACAATAATATTCAGCACTCAACATAGAATAGGAAATGTCCCTTGGGGTATAATAACTAAATAGGTAACAGTGCAACACCTTCCACTAAGCACCCAGAATTAGATTAACAACAGCTTAATAAATGAGCACACAGTATATCAATACTTAAAACACTAGTTACCAATGGGTCAGCATCAGCAGGTCTTTAATATAATACCTCAATCACAGATTCCATATAAATTTATGAATGCTTAGCTATGATCAAATCCAATATACTGGAAAATACAAAGTAATGACTGATTAAGAAAAATCAACTAGTTTCACCAATATTCACAATGATTACCCCAATCAGAAACTAAATGACACTTCCAGTCTATACATATATGTAAAAGAATGCACCTAGAACTGTAAACTCTCGTTGTAACAGAAAAAAACTGTGGATATCGTAACCTAAGTATAGATGTAACCAAGCATTTTGGAAACCGACATAAAAAGTTGGCAATGGCGAAAAAGAAAACTTATTAAAAACTAAATACAGGAAAGACGTTAGGGGTTAAATATTTTTTTTCAGGTAGGCGTTTAAGCCGTCTGCGTAAGTAACAGGAACATAATTAACATATTAACTGCTTATAGTACGTTGACAAATGGTTATATCCATCAAAAGTTTTGCTGCAGTAATACACTTAGATAAATGCACGAATTGGGTGACGGGATATTCGCAAGTTCCACATATATGACAACAAAGAAATTCCAATATGAATTCGGCTTGAAAAAAACACCAAGGACAGGAATCTTGGGTTCTCCCTTTTTTCTTACCGGACATCGAATGAGCAGCCATCACTTTTGTTTGCTCTAAGAGCTTTAATTATCCTAGCTAAAAATCACTCTAATGTAAATATTTCATACTTATAAAGGAACTCGAGACCTTTTTACTTTCAAAATCCATATAAATGAGAACCAATTTTCTGGAAGCCAAAAGGAAACGCTATTTTAAATGTTATATCAGTCAATCCATAAATCTCACTAAAGATGTCTTGATGAACAACCATTAGGCACTTCTATACGAAGTGGCCCTCTTGAATGTACCCTTTGAGTCTGGTGGGCAACGGCAATTTTGGAATATTATCCACACGTGTATATTGTCTAATCACAAATCGGCAGAGATATTGTAATGACCTAACTTGGGTGAAACGGGAAATTGGCTTGGTAAGGCGAACAGGGAAAGATGGATATCCAGGGGAACGGGGTCTGGAATAACAGAAAACACCCACCTGGGAATAATCCATTGAGTGTTTGATTAGATCTACAACACTAGTCGAACCTTCCTCTTCTGGGTCTGAGTAGAAACTAAACAGTCCACAAGAATGCTCTATTCTAGTGTGAAAAGTTTTTCCCAAGCTCCTAAAGCTGAGAGTTAAAAGATACCTCTCAGCAGATGAATCTCTCACAAGAAAGGCACCATCAGGTTGATCCGTTAATTTTTTCTCAGTTTCGTCTCTCGAAATTGGACCCCAATACCACCCATGCTTAGCTAATTTAACAAGCTCACAGGTAAAGCCCTCAGACTTTGCCATATTTGAAGACGGGCTGGATGAAACTGCGATTTCCTTACTCCCGTTTAAAGGAAGTCCAGACGAGCGGCAAGCTGGATGACAATTATCATAAACAGCATTTTCGATCTGATCCAAGAAGATCTCGTTGTAATCACCATCACTTGACTCCCGCGATTCACTTTCAGTGTCGTTATTGCCGACAGTGGTGCACCGATTCTCTAAATTACGTAAGTTGGCATGTGCTTCATTGGTATTGTTTAAATGACCAGTTTGCACATTAACACAGGCACATCGTGATACGATCGGCAGCGATCCACTACTGTAGTTGTAAGGGTTTTGTACTAAATCGGGGACACTTGGTGAAAAATGCACGACACAATTCTGCGTCATTTGGGCGACTTCATGAGATGAAACCCAAGAATTATTGTCAAGATTTTCATTAGACCTTAATAAGTGAACGGATGGCAAATGACATAGAAGTCTTGTCCCTCCTTTTCTTTGACCTGGAGCTGTAAAACCTTCGCTTGATGTTTCATCCTTAACGCCGTTAAGAGATTCTCTTGGCTTAATTTTTTGCTTGGATTTACACTTGATTTTGTGTGAATCGTTACTGTTGTTGCCATTTAACTGAAACCTCTTCTTTAAAGATTTCAGTATACTTGGCTTACATTTTGATCTTTCTTCACTCATTGTAATACCTGAACACTTACACATATCACTTTCGTCGTCAGCTGTCGATTCCTTCTTGCCGGAACAGACATTCTTTGTTTCTGATGATAGTCCGCCATTTGCATTTTCTAAGATTTCACAACAGCACACTTGAGTTCTCTGTCTGGCATTTCGACGAGCTAAAGCATCCTTCAAATAACTCAAAAACATCCTTTTCGATTCTGCTGGGTTGTCTGAATTTACAGCCATTTCACGAATGATAAGGTTTACTTATACCTTGTTGCACTGATGCTTTATTATCAAACAAGGCCACTCACAGAAACGTATCCGATTTTACCTCATACTGGAAGGAGACGTACTGATATCTTGCTCAATTACCAAGAGAAACGACAAGTCGGTGGTACTACCAACCGCGTCCGGCAGAGGCGCTACTGAGCATTGAACTAACCTGTACCAATTTAAACGACGATATAACCAGATATAACTTACCCAGAGCCGTAACACGTAATAATCAATCTGAACTATTTAGTTTAGACTGAGTCATAGTTTTCAAATTTCAATATATTTTAGCGCATTTATCTAAACATAACAGGGACTTTTCAAAAAAGACTGTTGAAAGTATAATACAAGTTGGGAAAGTCCAAACTGTTATTCTTTCAACAAAAGACAATTGAAGAATTGAGAAGAGCTCCTTGGAAGAGTCCTTAAATCTTTGAAAATAGAGTTTTGGCTGAGAAAATCATGATAGAATAGCTAAGTAAATTTAATATGTAAGAACATAATTGTCATGATAAATTTGTAAAAACACGAAAAAAATTCAATAAAGGACCTTAATGCAAATTTGTGCAAGTTTAAACCAGAATTTCTAAAGAAACATGATCTGATGATTTAAATTCTGACTTCTTATCCACTCAGATGATATTTTATACAGATGATGAGCTCATTCATTTTCAAGTATTTACATGATACACCAAATAGTCCTATAAACAAAACCTCAATACTTCTGCTAATGACCTTTTTACTGTAGAATGTGTTCCATCTTTTCCTACCAAACAGTTTATTACTTCTGCAACCACATAAAAATCAATTTTCCCTGTCATCTGAGAATCACATACAACAATCAAAATATTAAATAAAACATATTTCTCCTCTTTTATAAGTCATTAACATCGAATATTCGTAATAATTTGCTTAAGGCACATAATCCTCCTAAGCTGTATAAGTCCTATATTCTCTCATATAACCTTTAGGAATCCCTTTTTTACTTTCTCAACTGTGTTGATGTACTTCTTACAATCAGGTGACCAAATAGTAGCACCATACTCCAAATAGCTTCTCAGAAGAGTAGTATAGAGCTTATCAGAAATTCCCACTTGAATCCAGATGGTATTCCATGGATTACCAAATGGAATTGTTATTTGCCAAATAGATGCAAGTACTCCCATATAGACACAAAGTTTTCCATCTTCCTTTTGTTTCTATTGAAAAAGTAAATAAGTTGTTATTTTTCAACATTAAGGTTTAAAGCCCATTTTTAAAGAACTACATATACTACCATTTCCTTGTGTTTACATAGCATCAATTATAATTTTTGTGCGACA
>WURS02000018.1:314308-334054 GCA_011762765.2 Rhinocypha anisoptera
TATTTGATTTTGCAGGATTTATTTTGAGACCCCAAGTATCGGACCATTTAGCAAGTGTGTTGAGGGCATTCTGCAAGTGACTGGTTTATCAATATCTGATGTGACTTATATCTGTAAAACTAATTGTTGTGCAAGTAAAAAATATTATTATTATTAGTCAGTGAAATGGGCTGAAAGAAAAACACAGGAGTGCTAGGAATATTAGAAGAGGAGAGGAACTTATTAAAGGGAAAAGTGGATTTTAGGAATAATCAGAAGTATTAGTATGTTGAAGACTAATAAAAGATGTAATACATAGTAAGGCGAGGAAGTTGTAGGAAATGTAGGTACAACAATATTAAGCTGAAGCATGTTAGTTGTTTGTGGAATCCTTCAAAAACTGACCAAAATATGGTAATTGTAAACGATTAATCAGGAGTCAGCATTCAAAAGAAATTTTGTTGACATAGAATTACAGTAGTAGGAACAAAGAGGAGATTATGGGAAAGCTTATAAAAATCGGTTAACTTAAATTTTAAATCTTCATGGTCACCTTGTAGTTATTGACATTTAAAAATCTGATATATTTTGTAGGCCCGCATTCTTAGAGGAATTTCAAAAGTTAGAGGGAGAACTGCAGTTACTGTATGCTGAATATCTGTATCGCCACAGGAGCCTTGCATATCTCATGCAACAAGAAGAGGAATCTGCTGCAGCTGAAACAGAACACTTGGAACAAACCAGGGTATGATTAAACAAAACCTGTATCCAAATTTGAAGCCCTAGAGGGTTTGGAAATTCTAGCCTGTAAAAAGAGTGAGATTGAAGGAAGAAACCTATAAACAATATAAGGGGAGAACTAAAGACTTCTTTCTTGGAGGCATACTGGTTGGAATGGTGCTTATTCTCCTTTTGTTAATATAAGAGGTGATCAAGAGGCTCCTACATCAATATTGCAGTCAGCCTTTGCCCATCAATGGAAAGAATGTGTTTTGAAAGCATTGACAAAGGATGATACAGTGATGAAGCACTATTTAATGTAATGGGACTTTTAATATACTGATACAGGAGTCTCTAGATCACTCCTTATAGTAAATAAGGGAGGCTTAGCTCTGCCCCAACTGGTTTATTTATTTATTTTCAATCGCCCACAAACAGCACTAATAGGCCAATTACAGTGGGTACTATAATATTTTTAATAACAAGGACGAAACACACATCCATGCCCTAGGTGGAGATTGAAAAATCCACCTAGTCGGGATTCAAACCCACAACCTCCTGGTTGGCAGATGAGGTCGTTACCCCACCGCCACCGAGGCCGGCTTTGTCTCCTAACAAGGAGTCCCTAGTTTACCTTTTATTTTGGCTACAGGTTTCTTCCATCTATCTCATTGAATAGACAATAACCCTCAGCCACCCTCATCTCTCATCAATCATTGTAAAATGAGAGATGGTGAAATTGCTAATCTTCCACTCATCCTTCTTCAAGCTCCCATCACTAATTCCTTAATCCTTTTAGTGCCAACCTCCATTACCTGGTATATGAACAAATGCCAGGGCTTTATTGATAAATTTGTACAGTTGGGCATAAAAATAAAATCAAATATCAGTGTGTTAAGACCAATGTGAGCAATTTAATAAAATTCCAAGGGGCAATAGATTGATCCTGGGGAATATTTTTCCACATTCTTCAAAGGCCGAAAAAAATGGCTGTTGGCACTCAAGGTTCAATGCCACCCCAACCTGTTTCCTTAGCTAAACTGTAATCAACCACTATCCCTCCTACCCCCTCCCAATGACTATGAACCAACACCCTACTCATAACCCTCCCAACACCACTTTCCCTGATAATTGGTACTTCCCCCTTGCCACTTTTTTCCCAGAGTCCATAGCAACTCCTTCCTATATTAGCTGTTGTCTTCCTGTACCCACCTCCTGAAGGTGACCATGTAATGAAGTATTCTCAGGTTTTCCACCGGTCAGGGGCTCTATTCTGGCTGATGTTTTGACTCTACTGGAGGGTCATCATCAGGGCTGTTGAGATCTTGGTCTCAACAGCCCTGATGATGACTCTCGAGTTGAGAGTCGAGACATTGGGAAGAATAGAGCCCCCGACCTGGTGGATACCCAAGAAGACTTGATAAACATTATTTTCCAGGAAAGCACCAGTTCTTAATCATGACTGTGTAAGTTGAAACCTGGGTCATGTGGTAAACAATTTCATGTGGAACTATCAAGTTGTTTGATGCATTATTAAGAAACTCTGTTATAGTTCAATATTAAATAAGATCAATGAGCTATTGTTGTTATTATTGTATTCCATAAAAATGGGGGTGTCTTTATGAGAGTCTAATGTATAGTGTGAGAATAATTAAGATCCAGTACAGGTTAAATTACATTTAAAGTTGTAGGGTACCACATTTAAAGCTTCTTGCTGAATTTCTCAGACTGAAGTTCAACACTTAAAGCAGTTTATGGAAATGAAAAACACTTGGTGAACTCCACATGTGGAGTTCACCAAGTGTTTTTCATTTCCGTAATGGATAACTTCCACCATATCAAGCCAGCTAATGTTACTGCTGTTAAAGCAGTTTGGTTAGGGTTACTTTGAGTAGAGAAACTTTGAACAGTTTAGTCAGGGTTAAGTTATCTCACCACACCGAGATCAGAAAACATGTTGAAACTATCAGTGAATGATTCTTTTGACACAAATATATGTACCTACCTGGGTACTTGGGGATCATGAGTTTTGACTGAAAACCTCAGTTACGAGGTAAACTGAAATTTTAGCCACCTGCTAGTACTTCAAGGGCAAGTATTTCATAGTAGGTACCCAAATATATATACGTATTCATGATTCACATAGTGTGTGAATTAATGCAGTTCTATATACCATTCTTAGCTACCAATCCCAGATTACCAGAACCAAGGATGTAATTAGTTAAAAATATCCTTTGATAGTATTAACTAGTTGCAATCTTGGTTCCTGACAATAAGAAAACCTACATTTTGTGTAGTTCTTGTGTCTATTTATTATATACTTGTGTTGCATTAAAATATTTGTTAGATAATTTGATTTTGGTTAATCCTTCTCTCAAATGTTACTTCAAGTTTTAGGTCAAAGGGGATAAATTAAAGGGGTAAATTCCTTCATGTATGAAAATTGTAATCGACTCATTAAAATTGTCTGTTACTTTAAAAATAAGGCATTAATTTAAATTGTTCACTTTAAGCATTTGTTAAACTCTGAGAAAGATTTGTGCTGTTGACCTACCTCTTTGAACATTCACATTTCTTAATGTCACATGCGACCTTGATAATGACACAGTTTGTTGTAATCATGGTTGACTTGTCAGAAAATGGTAAAGATTGTTTTGTTTTATCATTAACATAATGGATATTTCCAATTATCACAAACTGATGTCTAAGGCATAATTGTATCTTTTTATTTTCCAAAACTTCATCCAGAGTCATCATGGGTGGTTCTTGCCATTCATTTTTCCTTTCACAAATGTATACTGTATATCTTTCATTCCAGATGGCCACTCGTAAACTGATTGAGCAAATGCAGAAGGATAATCAAGTGGGGGAGCCACTCTCTTTTGACACTGTCGCCAATGAAGATGATGAGATGAGTGAAATGAAAAATGAAAGCAAATCAGGCGTGAGGAGTGGAATGAGAGGAAGCTCACGAAAGAGTAGAATGAGCAATGGAAGAGGTAACTGTTATTCTTAGCAATGACACATCAGAATAATTTTTTTTTGCCAAAGAATATGATTGATATGACCACCTTCATTTTTTAAGTTTGTCATTTTTGTTTACAAGAAAATTGCATCGTTATAACAATTTGAAAAATGTAATGAAAGTTAATTTTTCAAGGTGGTATTTTCTTAGAGAAGTAAATGCAACAATAATCTCACACTGTCATTTGACTAATTGTGAAAATTATTCATGGATTGACTTGCAGGACTATTTAAGTTCTGTTTTGTGAACAAAATGCAAAGCTAACTTGAGGAAGGATTACTGAAAATCATTGAATAAAATCAGTTTTTCTGCATGTAGCTTTTATAAGTTAATATTTTTAAAAATCTGTTTTGAATTTATCATATTATGACAATTAATTGTCTTAAACCTCAAACCGTGACATTAAAACGCTATGTTAATGGTGTCATGTCAGCCCCACAGTTCTGTATTTTTAAAAACAATTTTTTCGTAAACTCTGAAGTTTTCACCCCCCTCATTTCCACCCATCGACCGGAAAAGTGTGGCGCATCAAAAAATCTCAAGAAAATCAGTGTATGTAATGATTTTTGTATACCACCATCTCAATCAAAAAGCATGCACCATATCCATCCACTTCTGGGACAAATATGACCACCTCCCCTTTTCTGCAGCTAGCCTCTTGTCCTCAGAATCAATTCACCCAAGGATTCCGTCGAATGTTCAATTTCACATATCATAACCATTATTGCTCTTATGACAATAGATGGGGTCACTTAAGGAATTTGACTTATTCCTGAATTCCGGAAGGCATTTTCTGATTTTTTTTCTGCAAAATCTGAAATCGATAGTTTTCCTACATCTGTCAATAAAAAAACCATCCTCATGCTCTTCATGATTCAAAATAGCAGAAAATGTCATCACATTGAATATCATACCTAACTTATTGATGCTATGAGATACTTCAGAACTAATAATTCAAAATAAAAATAGAATATGCTTCTTTGAAAAAACAGTATTCAACCCTAAGGTCTGTTTCATAGGTGAGAGTGAGAGAGCTCACATGGTAATAACCTTAATGGAATGTGAAAATTGACACATCAGAGTAGAGGGGCCAGTTCCTTTCCATGTATTCTTCCAGGAAGGTCTGGTTCCCAGAAAAGTACTGAGCTTGGGTTTAACTCTAATTGTCCATAGGAGTATGTACCTGGGAATTAAACCAAGGGTCTCCATTCAGGACCAAGGGGTGTACCCACTTTGCTACAACAAATCTAGGCTTTAAAAATATATGGGCTGAAAAAAGTTGCATTAATAGTGATGCTCATCTCCCAGATCATGAATTTTAGATGCAAATGGAAAAAAAAATTTCTACACACCTAAAATCCTTATCACTTTGTGATAACATTCTTGATGAAAATTTGAGAAAGTACTTAAGTTGAATGAAGGCTTTGCATGAAAGATAAGGGGGCTAAGTATAAAGGTTCATATCGTTTAGTGATGAGACCGATGTCACGGTTTGATGGTTAATTTTATGTATTTTCAGTGGAGAGTAATTAATTTAATTAACAAATTTTGTGATTGTATTTGATCAGCATGCTATTAATATATGTAGTATATAAATATTTGATGATTCTATTACCTTTTAGTCTGCATGGTATTTTATTTTAATTTTTCGATTAAGGGTTCAAACTAGGTTCTTATCATAACTCTATAATTCAAGTCTTATCCCTGGTATTCACCTATTGTCATGTGTTACGTAAATCCATGCATTTGACCAAAAATACATTTGTCCTAATTTTACAGGAGCGGTTGAAAACTGATTATTTTTCATAATACTTACTTTTATTAACAATGCTCCAAACCTAATTATATATATTTTTATTAAAATTGAAAAATAATAATTTTTGCCATATGCATATAGACATATAATAGTAACCCAAAAACAGTAATATACTTATTTGCCTTTATAATCCACTTTGTCCTATTTGAGTTTTACAAATTAATTTTTATCTCAAAAAGGTTTTCATTTGTTGTGTAGCATGTTGCTATGTTATGTCTTAATGTTGCATGGGAATGTTTCAAGGAAAACTACACAATTTTTATCAAATAGTCAACTTATATTTCTGAAAATATTCTTAGGATGATTGGAAAGAGAATAATTTGTATTCAGAGTTGAAACCAAAGATAACTTCGGGTCTTCTGACTCCTGTCCTGATTTTGTCTGATACATTTCCTAAATAGTACATGGTTCTTCAGAATACTATAAAAAGGCTTTTCTGCAGTTAATCATCATACCAGTCATCATATTTTTAGCATTTTTGAACTACTATTTTACATTTTCCTGAAAAATACATATTGCCAGTAATAAAAATATAATCTAGTCTTGTGTTAAAAGCATGTCATTGAGATTTTAAATAATGTACTATGCTTTAATAAATAAACTCATTTACTTTCCAAGAATATTAAATGCAAATAGTTTTATTATATAATTAAAATGTATAGAATAATATAAAATCAAAATTACGTTACTGTAAAGTAGTCTAAAAAAAACTCAGTTGATTTTTTTTAAGTTTTAAACAAAAAGTCCCATTAATGTATTTTGAAATGCACAAAACCCCTTCTTAGATTAATACAATGACAGTTTGCTGTAAAGGGCTCTGGTTTATACATTTTGTATCAGATTCTACATATTTTTCTGAACTGTTTGTCCGGATGAAGTTCAATGTCTGTCCAAAAGAGATCCTCTTTTTTCAGATAATTGCCCTTATCAAGCAGTAGATGGTAATATGTCAGGTAGTGGGCTCATTTTCTTCTGTAATCAGAACAAGATGATTTTGCAGGTGATGGATGAGTTGACTAACTTTCCTACTGTTGTAATTAGGCATCATTATTGAAGTTATGAAAGACAATGAAATAAATTATCATGGATCTCAGCTTCTTGTTGACATCCGTCCCAATATTTTTCTTTCTAAGGTTTAATTTATCCATCTTACTAGCTGGCCGTTAGGTCACCATTTAGTTGGAGTTACATCCTAAGACCACAAGGAAATTTATTTTGACCCCTTATTTTAGTGCCAACATTTTTTTCATGAGCTAAGCAAATCTTAGTAGTGGTGTGATCACCTATGTGTGCTATAATTAGTGTTAATTTATCCAGTTTGGCAATTTCCAAGCTGATACAGACAAAACTTTAATTAGTTTTCATCATCATTAACCCCTTGGCTGCAAAATATGTATCTACGTTTTGTTGGATGACTGTGGAGTATATGCGCATGTACAAAATTTGTACTAGCTTCTTTGTACTCTCTCTAGATCCTCTACAAATTTAATGACTGACCTTTAAAAGAAGAGTTCGAACAGTCAACTCTTTCATATTGTTCCATAATAGGTCAGCCCTTTCCAGTGCCTTTTATGAAGGTTCATGACCCTTGAATGAATTTGAAGAACACTTTCCATCTGCTAAGTTTTGGGAAACATTTCTCATCAGCCTTTTCTCAATAAATGCTCTATCCACTTTCTTTTTTCTCGATTTTCTTCACTGGTGCTAATTACATTTCTTTCTCCTAAATTTCGTAACAACTCTTCAATCCTTACCTTGTCTGACCATTTCAAATTTAATATTGTCCAATTCCACATTTTAATCTCACAATCCTTTATTTTTTTCATAATTGTCCATACCTCACATCTATATAGAAATGTGCTCTAAATAAAGCTAACACCACCATATTTTTTAGCTTCAAATGCAGCTTAATTTTCAACCTTTGTTCTTAAAATTTCTTTTGCCACCCCAATCCTTGTTCAGATCTGTTTAACTTTCATATTCCTCAGTTACTCTCTAAACAGGTTTCTTTACTACCTTTTTGCTTTCTCCATTTTTTTTCCAGTTCAAAAATATCATCATCCACTTCAGTCTTCCTATTTTCATTACCTTCATTTCACTTTCAAATAATTTTAATACGTATTCACTTTCAGCTTTTTCAAATGTTTTATTATTACCTTTAGATCTTCTTTGTTTTCACAGAACAATATGATAACATCTGCAAATCTGTTACTTTTTCTTCATGCTTATCACTCCATTGTTTAACTTACAGCATACAACTACCATATCCTCAACATAAAATTATATTTAAAAATATTAGAGATAAGCTGCATCCTTTCTCTTTCCTTGTGTTAGCTCAAGACATCTTGTTTTGCTGTTTCCTACCCTCAATGATGCTTGAGGATTGCCCACTACTATAATATTCTTGTGATTTATTTTTATTTATCATACCTCTAACAATAATTGTAATGCATTCAGTAAAGATGAAGAATGCCAACAAGTTTGATGAATAAAATAAAAATGTTGAGTGAATAGTGGAAAAGCAGTGTGAAAATAGGTGGCAATTCTGGTTGGTTCCAGACAATTATAGAGAAGGAAGTGTACTATCCTGGATTTTAGTATTGGTTGTGACATAAAGTAATGAAACAAATTAAAAGTGAGATAAATACAGATTTTAATGCTTTGGCCTTTGTAAATAATGTAATAATTTGGGGCTACACTGAAACTGAAATTCTGGAAAATTCAAACTTTTGGAACCAAAATAAAACAGCTGAAAGTTAGTAGAAGCAAGGCATTGATAATAACAGTAGGAAAAATACAAAGAAATGTAACTATAAAACTTGACAGTGAAACATTACAATGGAGCAATCTCTTTGCTTAGGCTGTTTCTGTATACAGAAAAGCTTAGATTATTGGGAAGACAAACAAACAGATTGAATAAGGCCTCAAGTTTCTAGCATCATGTAAGGAGTCTTCTTTGGGACAAAAATATACCGAAAATTGCTAAATCAAAATTTGTTCTTTGTACCTATTACATTGTACAGCTTAGAAACTTTCACATTGTCAAGGAGAGAGACTGAATCCAAAATTAAATTCTTAAGGATGATGATACAAAATACATAGCTAGAAAGGCAAAAGAATGTGCTGAAACCTGTTTTCAGCCCAGGAAATACTATTTATAAGGACTGCATAGGGTTAGGGTTTCCAATGAAGTGCTAGGAACTTACAACTAAGCTATATATGCTAAAGCAATGCTTATTTTTAAAACAATGGAAGCGCTCAATTAGCTCTTGGTATATTTAATGTTGTTCAAATGTTAAATTCGTTTAAATATGACAATGTTTAAATTTAAGTAAATATTCCAGTAAAAATGCTTTTGCCCGCTCTTGGAAGTCAGTTGAAACCTTTTGGCACCAGGAATTTTTATTACTATTTTCAATTCATTGTAGTCATCAAAAGATTCGATCTGTAATTATCTTGAGTCTTTGTGTAGTCACCAGAGAACAGGATGAATATTCTTTTGATTATGATACCACAATCCAGTCTTTAATGCTCATGAAAGACAGATCTATGTGGTCATTATTTTATAGTTTCAGAACATGCATTCCTATAAGTGATTAAAGCCAATAGTGCATATTAGGGATGATCAGGTAATTAGGAAAGTGTAATTTTATGGAATGAATGAGGAGAGGGGAGATAAGGCATAGACCTATACCAGAGTGCCTAAGTGTTAAGTTACTTGCCTTTAGTGCTGTTTTTGGGGTGGTCAAATAACTTTACAAATCAAACCATCTCGTGGTTTTAGAACCTATAAATTATCCTCAATAATGTTCTTGGTTGAATGATGTTGGTTATTAGTTGCCCTAATATATATGTGGCTTGACCGAAAAATATGAATTGCTAATCATTTCTGACAAAGTAGACATTCTCTTCGATCATGTTCGACAGTAATAATAAGCATACATGCCTGAGTTACGAGTATTTATTTAGACACTACATTCCATATTTATAGGAGGCAGTCTTACATTCTATCACCCTAGTGTTTGTAAACGTTATGGCTTTTCCCAACGGAGGCGATTAAACAACCTGGAAACAATTCACTTTACATTATCTAATATTTAACGGGGTAGGGAATTATCTTGACAATATATGGCTTATAGAGAATCTGAAGTAGTTAATATTTGTTAATGGAAGCACGCTAATCTTTAGATTTGCACCAACATCAAGATCACGCTTAACTATGCACTTATTTCACCGGAACATCCAAATTACTGCACAAGTAGCGATGAGTAAGTTTTGACAGATAAATGAATAGCTTGACAGGGACTAACATTGTTTGTTATGTAGGTGCCAGTCGATCCTCACTATCATCTAAAATGTCCGGAAGCAGGAACTTTGGAATAACAGGAGAAAAAATAGAAGACGATGACGAGGAAATACTAGACGTAGAAGATGACGACAGAAGTGAAAGTGCTTCAGAATCGTTTTCATCGGATCTCCACCTTGATGGGGGTGGTGATATGTCTGAGTTAGGTTCAATTGGGGATGATGACCTAGAAGAGGACTTTATTCCTCGAAGTAAATCGCTGCAACACGGTAAAATTAGATCAAATGGCAATGACGATGAATTAAAAAAATAAAAACTACTGGAGTGAAGCGACAAACTCAACAGAAGTATATGTTCATTGCCTTTGGTCATCAACTTTTTTTCCTCGGCACATGGTGACTTAATTAGTATTGTGTGTGTTAAAAGTGACCGATTATGCTTTGTTACTAATGGTTATAGGTGGCAGCAGTGAAAATAATTGTAAAGCAAACAGCCTTATTGAATTAAAGAAAATTGTATCACCACAACTATTTATTCTATTTCCATTTATTTTAGAAGTTGACCTTTAATGCCTTTTCTTTGAGAAAAATTTTGCTATGCCGGTAAGATATTTCTTAAGTTTGTATGGTGATGTTTCAGTGGCTCTTGCGGGAGTCCAACCCAAAAATCCACCAATCGTATAGACTGTAGTAAACTGTATATTGAGTCACGCATGCGCAGAGTTAGAAGTTGTTCTCTGGAAGAAAACATGTCGTCAAGTCGATAGATATGACATGCCGATGAAGAAGTAGGGGCAATGGATACAACAATTCAGGTATGGAAATAATTATGCAGTGTTAATTTAAACATTTTCTTTCGCATAAAGCGACATACCTAAATGAGGAGATTATTACTTTTTCACTTGACAAAATTTTACATGTTCATCGTGCTAGAGGTGCGCAAAATGTCGTTACGCCATCATGCTTATTGTACACGTGGTGTATCTTTAAAATTAATTATTACTTGGTGAGGACTATTTTTTTGGGTGCATTTTGTTGGAAAATGGTAAATAGTGTTGCTATAATATATTGATAATTGTAATATGTTAAACTGCATTTTATTTGGTAGTCATTTTTAATTTCAAGTCTGGTGTGCATGTGTACTAATTTAATTGATGCGAAGTGTTGTGGTTTTATATTTTAATTATTTCTATTTTATGGGTAGGAGTTTGAGTTCCTTGATCTGGAAAACACCAATGAAAAGGAACGCAATCATCTTCACCAAGTTCTATTCTCACAGCCACCAGGGAAATCTCCCGAATTCCCTTGGTTAAGTAACGAAGATACATGCTCCGTGAAGGGATGGACAGCCACAACTTATGGTTCGTAGAAATGATATATATTGTACTTATATATAAACAGCCCTCTTGTTAGTGTTTGGTTCGTTACACCTTAGTACAATGGTAATTTGTTTCTAATGAGATTTCGAATTTAATACCATTTTGTTTTCTTTATGAATACATTGCGTTGTCAACTATACATAACTGTATAGTTATTGGTTCAAGTGGAATTCATAATAATGTTTGCATAAATTATTTTTATTCTCTACATGAGGATGGCTAAAATCATATGGGGTCGGATCTTTGGTTCCACGTGAATTGAACTTAGCATTCTCCGAAGTGAGTACGGGTCTCGCCCCCCATTATCAAGTGTTCTCCCCGCGTTTCAGGTTCTCTTTCTACATATTCTCACCAGTGTGAAGCATGCTTATTATTTTTGTTTGAAGAAAATTCTTTTTCAATTTATTTTAAAATGAGTTGTTGACCTTAGTTTGATACCATGGACTGAGGTGTGCTCGTTTTGTTGCATCATCTATCCATGGGATATCGGCGATCATTTGACCTGAAATAAAGTGCGTTTTTAGTAGCAGAGGTTTACAAAGTGTATCCGCCCAACATTTCATACCATATTAAGTAGCTGCACTTTGTTGGATTTTGACTCACTTTTTAACCAAAATTTCCGATGCAAGATTTGTAGCGGGAGTGACGTCATTATTACTTATTTGTTTTCTTGGATATGAACGGTTGCTTAAATTTCAACATTTTGTATCTCTTCTGTTAATTTCCGAGTGGCTTAAATATTTTTGTAAGCTTTAAAAGTTTGCATTTAGTTTCTTATTATTCATTAACGTGCTCAAAATCATGAGCCATCAGTTTGATACTATCTCCATTGTCAGCTTAAGAGCCTTATGGTGTGCTCAATTGCACAAATGCTGACTTGGAGGTATATTCATGGGACTTTTAACTGGGCCAGGTGCTACAGTAAAATTGTTTTATTGCCCAAATCGTCTTTGGTGGGTTTGAGCATTGTCACTATTTAGCTTTTTTAATTCCAGTGTTGAATGGCCCACCCGAAGTGATGCCGGTAGGAGATCAGGATATACCAGAGCTTTCGCCCCAATATACCAGTCCGGCCCCCCTTGCCATCGCCCACATACCCCAGGCTCCTGCGTATGCCCAAAATCCTGAGTCTCGTAACCATGCAGTGGTGGTTCCCACTCCACCCACCACTTCTGTGCCCCCACCCAATGCCTGTCCTACAGCCATGTACCCGGTAAGTTACTTCACTTCCGCTGAAATTTTCTTTTTTCCCCTATATTTGTGCCGTTGTTATATCGTTATCATATCGTCGTTGTTGCTAATTAAATACAATGGGAGACAATTGCAGAGGTTGAATTAAGGATATGTAAGTTTCTTCTGGGGGCATTGGCATAAACAATTCCCCTTTTCTTCTAGACTGCTGGGAACAGGGTCAGTTCACTATTTGATCTTTATTTGTTGTTCCATTATCTACTGTAAAACAGATGCCAATTTCATCCATAACAATACGTTCCTCAAAATATTGTACCTGAGTAATGTGGATATGATTTGCTTTATTTTGGTGCCTTTTCACCGTATTTATACTACACTCTCTTGTTTAGGTCATGAATATTGCCATGTTTGTCTATTCAATGATTAACTTTCATTAGGCTCGGGCAAAAATATGGCAACATCTTTGAACTAAAAATGCCACAGCTTTATGCACACAAAAACTTTGAAATGGTCTGTGGTCAAGTAAGCTTTAACCAGACACAAAAACAAAGGTTGGTTAATTAAGTGGATACATCACATCATAGTGGGTGTGCAATGTAAATAGGAAAACGTTTTTACATTTTGATTGAAATCAAACTTTCTGCTGGAGTACCTATTGACCATGGATGTTATATGTCTCGAAATTTTGTAAAGATGATAAGATTGATAATTGTATGCCTAGACAAATATGGTTTAGTTTAAAGATTGTTTGGTGCCTGATATGTTTTATCAATTATTAAATATTTGACTGCAATAATAGAAGTTGAAATTGGCTTTGGTTAAGTTCATGAAAGGTACCCCATATGGAATCTAGATTGTCAGTGGCACATGTTATTTTGCATCCTAGAAATTAACTTTATTGCTCTAAATGACCTACTTTGATAGTCGAACAATGGAGAATCTATTTAGGGATATATCCAATGGCAAATGGAGCATATAATTAAGTTAAAGTATTGCAGAATGGTAGTGAAACTTTTTCTAGAAATGTAATTAGAAGTGACATGGACAAAAAGTTGTACCAGATATATATTGTTTATTCAGTTTTAGTAGCATGTTTCTCATTTAATTATTATTCTTTTATAACATTCACCCGTTCTAAAATATTAGTGGGGTGCATATTTAATAAATTGTACAAATATGTTTTTGTACAAACAAACTTTTAGGTCTCCCGAAATGTGGCATCAGCAATGTAAATGTTTACCACTGTTGTCACGGTAGATTTATTGCCCTAGCCATTTTGGTGCTTAGATGCCCAATGGAATTCTGCAAGACAGTTAATTTTGATAATTCCTGGACTTAGTTTTAACCCGTTGCTTTTTTCCAATAAACATAAGGCAAGTCTGTTACAGGATACAAACCATTGATTTCAGTGTCTAGAAGTCTTTTAGTTTTTCCTTGTACTATAATAACTAACTTCTGGATCGATTGAAAAATAATTATCTTAATCCTAAATTATATCCCTGGTATGATTTTTATGGGCAGTAACAGATTTTGGTACAAACAGTAGAATGATAAGACAGATAAATGTTATGACCCTGGATTTGAGCATTGGTGGTTACTTACATGAGTGCCATGCTGGTTCTGGTACTTGTTGTGTTGTTACATATTGTGCTTTTTTGAACCCAGAGCATGATTTGCAGAAAATATTTTCATCTTCCTTAAGTGAGATAACATTACCAATACTAAACCATTTTCAGTGCTTATAAGCCAATGTTTAATCAAACTGATAGTGAGAAGATAAAAAGAAGAAAAAATAGTGAGAAGTTTCGAATGTAAGGTCTATTTGCAATATCTGTTATGTCCAATATGCGTAATGACTTCACACTCTCATACATACAAATAAGTGTAAAATTGATAAGAAAGACTTCTGATAATCATAATAAGGGTCAATACCTTGAGTCTCAGGAACCAACTGCAAATCAGTATTGTTAAGGTTTTAGTTAATTTTGAAAATACAATTTGCCTTTCAGTGTGAAGAGACACACATAACCCCACATTTTAATTTGCACAAGATATTCAAGTGTCTATTCCATGTTTCCATGATTATAAAGCTCTTGAATGTGCTTTCATGATGAGGAAAAAAGCCCTTGAGAAATATCATGAGATTTTTAAAATTTCTATTCCTTCATTGACAATCATTATTATTAATCATATATTTGCCTTTTTGGGTAGTATTTGTCCTTATTGAAAGATTTTTTAAAAGTTATGGATTTTGCACTTCTTTAATCAGCATAATTGCGACCTGGCATTTTTGAACCCCTGAATGAATATTGAGTAATTTATATTATGAGTTGTTTATATTATTGTAAAGTCATGAATTTTAATATAATTTCCTATCTAAAATTGCTATGCGAAACACACCTAACATTGATTTGTATTTTATATTGATTGTGATACCGATATATGTTGACTACATTCCTGTCAAAAATTCATCAAACCAATGCTACTTCCCAAATTTGCTTATTTAGTCAGTTTTATTTATTGTTTCAGATAGGGTGTTGAAAGTATGTGCTATTACATGGTAATATACTTTGGCATATAGGGAAATGAAAAAAGGAATATTAAATATGAGCAGTGAGTAATTGAACTGAGTATTATAAGGCATTCAAGATGAATTGTGTTAAGAATTGGTCTCAATAATGTGCTTCTTAAGGTTTTCACTGTATAAACAAGACCAAAGAATTACCCCATTCAAGCCGGCGATGATGTTTATTTCATAATCTCATGGTGTGCTAAGGGTGGGTATATGAATTCTGAATTGTGTATGGTGAAAAGAGACTTATCTCATTTATCCAAAGGACATTCAGAAACATTTATTGTAGTCAATAATGATGTTTTAATCAGACCTGGAAAATATACACTGCACATTCAGCTTTGTTACATTGTCAACTTTATATATGTAGCACACTTGTAGTGATGAATACATAATGGTATAGCATATAGGACATATTGTAATAGAATTACATGCATACATTGTAATAGTGAGCATGTGTAGTAGTAGTATGCGAGACTTAAGGTCTTGTGTTAGTTAGTTGGGTGATAAAATCAAAAACTGATATGATAGTCATAGCCATAGAAATATTAACCATGCATAATTTATATTTGTTTGTATGAACTATATTTTACTAATTTTTTATTCCTATTTCTAAAAATTGAGGTATTCTGTAATTCGTTTGAGACAGTTTTTATTTTTTATTTTAACCTTTTTGACTTTCCTGGTATGCTTCTATCTAATTCTTTATTGTACCATTTTATGAGGCCCATTATGATTTGGTATGGCGACCCTTTCTGTACTTCGTACCACAATTAAAATGAGAACTTTTCTAACATAGCCAGTTGTAACCTTAGTCTAGTAAGAAATCTAGCTTTATTTAGAAGTGCCTATTGGCACCTGTCATGAGTCTTTTTGCTTTTTTCTGTGCTGGTCAGTTTTCTTTAACCCTTTTACCATCAACCTTTTGTAAGAAGACTACAAATAATGCTAATTTATAGCTTATGGTGGTTAGACATGGAATTTTGTTACCTATGGTTCTACAGGCTTATATTCACAGTCCCACAGACAATCCGTCTGTGGGTTAGGAGGATAATATGTATTTAAAGGAATAATGAAATCCTAATTTAAAGAAAGTTGAAACCTTTCCAAACCAGTTATTTTATTTGTAGAAAATTAACAATGGTCTGTTTACCTCTAGTTATATTTTCAAAGGTGTTGCTAATGTATTCTAATTTTAATTGATAATGTCTATTTATTTCTTAAAGTTATCTTTTCATGGTGGTAGAAACATTTAACGATATCTTATCAGCAGCTACACACAGGTGCTGAGGTGAAAATTCACTGCAGTGGTGAACGATATGGCTGAATGTATTGAGTTGTGAGATTGTTTTTAAAGTGGGGGAAATATAAGAAAATTATTTTAAAAACAAACTGTGAATAGATTGTATTATGCCATCTTGTAAAATTGTATGATTTTTGTCAGGTACCTCAACTGGTGGTTGGTACTGAAAAAGTTTCTGAATAGTTCTGAAATAAATTTGGTATTTTCAGGCGTTACTTTGTGGAAGTGATTCATTATGAAGATGAAAACACTTGGTTTTTCTTTCATGTGGAAAAACCCAGTGTTTTCATCTTCATCAGTTCTGAAATAATTCACAGAAAACATTGTTGAATCAATCTCAGGTAAAGGTTATTTAGCCATAGTGAGGAGAGGCCATTGTTAAGGCATATGTGGCCTAATAAATCCAGGCAGATATACAAGGTCTGTCCGGCAAGTATCCAGCCATACCATATTTTGAGAAAAATAGCCTACCTAGAACAATGAGGCCTTAGTCCCCTTTGAGGTACTCCCCTTGGGACCTCACACACTTAACCCAGCATCTCTTTCACTTTCAAAACAATCTGATGTCTTGTTTTCAGAATGGCCATCAGCTGCCTCAGTGCCTTCTCCTTCAACATGTCAACTCTGAAATCTGTGCCCTTTTAGTGGCTGTTTTAGCTTCTGAAACAGCCAGAAGTTATAAAAGAAAAAAAGAGCAATATCAGGACTGTAGGGTAGCTGAGTGACCTGTGTGATATTACATGATACACACACATAGAATTGGCAGGTTCATCATAGGTGAAAGTACCAGTAACCACTTGCCCACAGCTGATTCCATTTCCTCTTTTGCAGCCACACGTTTCATGTTGATATCCTCTTGTTAGAATCTCAGAGACGATAGTTTTTGGAATCCCTAAATCTTCTAACTTTTGCACTGACAATTTTAGATCTTCATTGATTGCAGCTCGCCTGCGTTTGGCATTTTCTGGGGTTTGTCTAGTTAATGGTCTTCCAGAACGTGGATTGCTTTCTACGGATTCACAAGTATATTTAAAGTGTGAAAACAATGTTTTAATTTGATCATCACTCATAGTCCTCCCTGAAGGCCATGTTAATCATACAGAATGGTATATGTGGATGTATGTTTGAAGCAAACCTTGATTCGCTGATCTAGTTTCTCAGTCTGATTTTTCATACATCCGTGGTAAGGTCTCCTATGATTGGCTACTCAGTTACTTGCAGGTCACGTTGTACATTATTGAGATATTCAAAATGGCTGAATACTTTCTGGACAGACCTTGTATAGGCAATTGTTTTCTATCCTTTGCCAGGGACTGTAAGCTTGTTCATATATGTATAGCATAAACTTACCCATCCACAATCAATATGAGTTGTCACTGTTCTGATGTTCTAAGTGGTGGAAGAGAATTTTTTCAAAATGGACACATTCTATGAGGCTATAATACTTCTAGATAGAGATTGGTGGCTTATCCTTGTGAATGCTGTTTCAGAGTGATATTACAATTTTAATGATTATTTGGAAAGGATGTGAATGATATGGTGACATGCTGCACACTTTTGCATTACTTATAATACGAAAACTTATTGTTCTTAAGGCCACCTTACACAGTGCATGATATCATGCACATGCCTGTCATAGCAAAGATCGTATACTTCTACCTGTCTGTAGCTGCTGTTTTGACAATGCTACCAACTGCACCAAAGTTCTACACGTCGCCGGAATACCAACCCTTAAATAAAATACTACTTATTGCTTTTAGATTTCTGACTAATTGTCTCCCAGGGCTCAAGCAAAACATTTTATAATCTATCTACCTTAATATGTTTCCTAACTGCCTGCTTGTGACAATACTATGCGTTAACTTAATGTAATGAGATTTTTTTAGTTTTGAAGCGGTATCTCCACATTTCACTTAACAACATGGCCGACAAGCACTGATCATGCATGATGAGAAAAATTAGAATATGTTATATTTTCCCGTGTATGATCCCATCATTTTGGGAGATGACATTTCCAACAATCATGCATGTGTATGCATATGATATCATACACTGTGTAAGGTGGCCTTTATACTTAGATTCATTCAGGGAGAATGCTGGAAAAGGACTGCTCATGAATGTGGAGCCTCTTGAATATTACTTAGAAGTTTACTCTTATCCTTATTTCAGGAGCTTCTGATTGCTGCAACAAGGGTTAGCCATATAGATAATGGATAGGTGGCTTATTTCATTTACTGGTTATTTGCTAATAACTCTGTTGTTGCACTGTTAAGACAACAAATTTACTAGTTTGAGTGATGACATAGCATGGTCATAATTAATCTTTCATTCCAAAGATTAAATTTGGATGAAGGCATTTGATAAGGGAGAATTGAAGTCCTAGAATTTAAATCTATTCTATTCAAGGCTAGTTGTCTTATCCTATAATATATTTTGTCCTTAGTCATTCTCAAAAGACTTTCATTTTATCTTTTAATGTTTCAATTAAAAAATGAACTCTAGTCCAGTTGTGTGCCTGGTTTCCTTTTGTCCTGCAATGCATTCTGTGGACTTGAATCTAGTTCAATGTATTTATTGCAGGATAATCATTCAGATTCACGCCTACATTCCTAGTTGCTGATATTTAAGATTCACACTCTACTACACTCTAAATTAATTTTTATATGAACTGCTTCCATGCTTGTAATTTTAAGTCATTTAGGCTGTACTGTACAGTAGTGGAACCATCCTCACTCCTATCATGCCCCCCCCTTCGTCTCCAAACCAATAGATGCCCCACTTACATGTCACTTATCTCCTGTCTCACTCACATGGAGAACTACATCTTTTAGACTGCCAAGTATATCTATGGTTGGCATGAAAGATATTTCATACTTTCCACAGTTTTGTTCACACTTTTCCACACTAAAACTGTGTGGAAAAGTGAAGCCTGAGATCTTCAATTTTACTGCCAAGTATAGCAATGCCAATTAGCAATGCAATGCAATACATTAAGGAATTTGTTGTTCATTCCTCTGCTTAACTATATTTTTAACATAGTGGTTTTATCCTTTTCTTGGTGATCAGCATTTTCCTGCAAATTATTACCAATTCATGTACAGTAGAAGTCCACTATAATGAAAGCTGATAAATGATGAAAAATCTCTCGTTATAACGCACACTCGTTAGAGCCGACGGTCATTTAAATTTACCTCTTTCGGCATTTATAGTGTCACCAAAAGTGGGTGAAAATAAGCAATGGAGTAGTTATCAATCCATCTGCAAATGCATTGAAAATAGATCGTTTCATTAAAAAAAATTTTTTTTAATATTGTCACCAAAACTCAGGCACACGTAACTAATTTACATCAACCATTGGTAGTATCTTTGGCAACATTTTATGAACAATCATAGAAAAGGTATGACCTATGGTTAACAATTACGATTCCATAAATAAGAGGAGGTTCAAGAGATTGT
>WURS02000018.1:343848-378669 GCA_011762765.2 Rhinocypha anisoptera
CTTCATCACTGGGTTAGAGCCGGTGAAAAGTTGATTCCCCCTTATTTGTCCCCCCCCCCCCCTTCTGACTTGGAACTCCCTTTACTTGCTTGTCGATGAAAAGGGGACCTCCTGTTGTTTGACAGTATTTCCCTAACAGTCTGACCTTCAACTAATACCTTTTCCTGCACTGTCTGCAAGTCTAGCTCGCAGCTGCTCCATATCTTCTTTTATTCTGATGGATCAGCTATACGGACGAAATGACACGGCAACGAAAATATTTTTTTATGCTACTCTTAAGAACAACCATCATCATGACCCATTTAATGTATGTGCACACATGCCTGTGTTAAAGAAGTTTAAAAGATTGCCCTTCCAGTAAATTTACATCTGACTGCCGGTGTCCAGTAGGAGAATTTTCTTCAGAAACAGGAAGATAAAGCTACAATAATATGCGATCATGTAATGTATGAAAGATTGTGCTACAAAAACATTTCGTGGATTTAATTACCATTTAGCCATGCAAACGAACAAAAAAGTTGACCCTTTGAAAAAAGAAATACACTGACCCACTGGATTACAAAATGTAAACAACAATAAAATCATTTAACTCATGAAAAAAATGAATCAATTGTGGTATTCCTAAAGTTTTTTGCTCAGTGTTTGATAACAAAATCTTTCATGATTTTGAAGGCCTTTACATCATTAATTAAAGCATTTTTAGCGATATACAACAATTTTATTACTCCCAATTCTTGTGCGAGAGACTTACTGCTTGGAATTTCACATATTGTTTCAACACCGTCATCATAAGATGATTCACCGCCATCATTACTCTATTAGTTCATCTTAGGTCATTACACCGCACACAGTGATATCTTCATCTATGGTTACATAATCGTTAAATGTGCAAGAGTTCAATAGGCTCGACACAACCTTCCAACTCTGACTCCACCTCAGAATCCATGGATTCTTCGACCAAAACTTGTTGCATATTTTCTTGAGTCCTGCTTGCACAAAACCTTTATGAATTATTTTAGGCATAATTTTATTCCACGAAGCTGCTAATCCATGGTTTGCTTCTAGGACATTCTATTTTAGCTGTTTTCTGCAATCGCCAATTTCCACATTAATGAATTGATGAGCATTGATCGAAAGTGGTGTTTTAGCACATGAATGATGCCTTGATCTAGTGGTTGTAACTCACTTGTAAAATTGGGAGGAAAAAACACTAGTCCAACATTAGTCATTTTAAAGTTAGGGTGAGCTGGACAGTGATCCACAAACAACACAACCCTTCTATTTCTTCAATTCTGGCATCAAAAGCCCGAAGCCACTTTTTAAAAAGTTGGGATGTCATCCATGATTTTTTGTTGGACTCGTTAGTTCATGGAATACTTGGCTGGCTGAAGAATGATCGTGGACCTGCTGACTTACCAATGACTAATGGCTTCATTTTTTCAGTTACATCTATGTTTGTGCAGAGGAGAAGTGTTATTCTTTCCTTGCTATGTTTTCCACTTTTGCACAGGCCGCCCTTCACGGCCGAAGTTCTTTCAGGCAGTAAATTGTAAAAGAGGGCTGTTTCATCCTCATTGTATATATCCTAAATGGAGTGAATCAACACATGGAGTTCAAAATGAATAATACAACAATTAAAGTAAATGACCACCTATTATAATTTCCAGAAAATTTCCTTCATAAATAAATTACCTTTGCCTCGTATATTTCCATGATCGACTTTAGGAATGGAACCCAATCTTCCACTGCTTTGGAGCTGAGTTTTTTCTTTGAGTATTGGACCGCTGACTGGAACTCCAACTGAACGTCTCTGTGAAAGCCAATCAAACAACACTGCTTCCAATTCAATATTATTTGCCGGTTGCAGTTTGTTGCTACTCCCCGCTGCATGTTGTAATGTATAGGCACCCCTAATTTTTTATTCATTCTACAGAATGGTGTACAAAGTTGATGACGACAAGCCATATTGGCGGCCGATTTCAGATTTATTAGCGTCCTTTCTTCCACAAGCCTTAATGATAGCAAATTTCGTTTCTAAATTTAAGTCCTTTTTTTCTTCTCCATCCTAACTGTAGCAACTGCAAAGAGCCTCTGAAGAACCTGGTAATCACTACTGAAACAACTTGAGCAGGAAATGACAGACGAGCACTGATTCAAAAATGTTGTTGAGTCATTCCCCAGGAAAGTCTGTGGCATACAACCACAAAGTCTCCTCTCTTAAAATCATCGCAAAGTCTCTCGGAAAGCTATCCTTATAATGTAGAATCACTAGCCAGGACAATATAATGAGTGTTTTAATCCTGCGAGTTATGCAACCCGAACAACAACCACTGCAAAATTTAATCTCTTTCGCGATAGTGCAGATGTGATCACTCGCTATAGCGACTTTCGTTATAAGCCATACTCGATGTAGCGGACTTCTGCTGTATATAAAAATTTCCAACTGAAGTATATAAAGTGTGTTTGAAATTGAAGATTAAACATTAATTGGATTAGAAAATTTTAAAACAGCTGCATCTTAAATGCAAATAAAAATTTATGTTTCTAACAATTGTGTATAAACTGTCGTTAGGATGATGTAAAAAAGTAATGTATGAAAGTTCCCATGTAGTTAACTCAAAGAGTTCCATTGGCATTGTGAACCATCCAGGTTGAGAACCAAATTGCGTTAATTAAACTTGGACGTCTTGTTGTTCATGTATTTATAGTGATACTTTCTCTGTACAAATATTGGTTTTGAGTTAAAGCTGATTCACCAGCCAATTATTTTTTTTAAACAGGTCACAGTAAGATATTTCAGTGACATAGTTTAATCTAGCACCTTACTACTATTTTTGATTGCATTAATAAATTGAAATACTAGTGGTCACTTGACATTGTCCTTTAAAAGTTTTGTATAGCTCATTATTAGCAGAAATATAATTGTCATCAGTTTGTAATTTGGTCAAATTGCTATGAGTAGGTCTTCCTCTAAAGCTTCATTTAGGTCTGCTGTCATAGCAGACGTCACTTGGTTGAAGGATTTTTCACCAGAAGGTGAGGCTGGAAACCAGTCGCTGTGAAAAAGGTATTCTTTCTGGAATGTCCAAGTTGTTTCTTTCTCATTTAGGTGATTTTCTTTCCTTTTTTGAGATTTGAGTTCAATGGTATTTTAACTTCTCTCTTTGTTTTAGTATTAATGCTTCAGAATTGATGACTACAAGGTGCCTATGTATTGAATTGACCATTCCATGACATTGCATAGTTTTCCCAAAGAGTAATGATTCCATTGATTATTTGTTGTTATTATTATTTCGTATATTAGATTTTGATTGATAGTTACAGTCACCATGCCAAAAGATCTTTTCTTGATGACAGGTCTATAAGATAAAGTGGAAGAGGAAAGCATACCCAGTCCAGTTTTTCCACCAGTGATTTATTCTTAATAGTTTCCTCTCTCTTTACTTATCAATAAAATGCCACTGAGATTTGCCTTCATAGTTTAGTCTATTGAGTCTATTAGATTGCTGATTTGTGAATAATTTTTTCATACTATTTTGTGCGCCCAGAGCCATTTGCTTTTTCATCGATGACAATGCAACTGATTACTCCTTAAATTGAACCCTTACTCCTGTTGATAACTTTTAACATGTTAACTTAAGCATTGTTTGTTCCTTTTAATGCAAGAATAACCTTGGAATAACAATTACTGATTTGTGAATAACTTTTTATGGTAGTATTTAGTTGGTTAGGAGTTTAAAATATATTACATAAGAGGTTTAGTTATCTTATATCATAAGCTTCCATGGCCATTGAAACTTGTCATTATTTGATGTTAATCATGGATTATGTTTTGTTCTATTTAATTTATTTTTTAATTATCCTTAAGCATTAGATTTTTGTTGCTTTGAAAGATTCAACTTATTCATTGGAGAAAACTTTTTCTGATATCATCATCAGGCAACTCAGATGGTCACACCAATGTCAAATGTCTCCAATGTTTATGTGGGCAGTGTCACAGCCAATGTTAATCTACACCACCCCTACCAGACGATGCCGCCCCCAGGACCATATCATCACCACCACCAGCATCATCCCAGGCACCAGTCACCCCTAGGATCACCACATTATCCAGTTGATGTGGATCCGAGTGGCCCGGTTGAAGGATCAGGAAGTGGGTCTCACCGTAGCAGCATAGGGTCCCAAGGTTCTGATCGTCCTCGGAGAGGCAGGGGTAAAGGGAAAAGGGAGGAGCGTCATGGGATTCCTTCCCCTGAATCACACCCAGTCCAGCAGACCTACATACATACTCCCCATCCCCAGTTTATCTACACTCCATATACACACTATTACCCTCCTCACCAGCCACCACCACCAACTCAAAGCAATGTGGCAGCAGCTCAACATGCTACTGGCACCCCTTTGTACTTGGCTCCAGCTCCAGTGCCGATGTACCCAACTACAATATACGGGACTTATGTCCATGCCCCACCTCCCCATCACCACCACCACCACCATCAAAGTCCTCCAGAGGCTCAACAGGAGCTTCAGCCGCAACCCACTGAGCATTTTCAGCCATCTGATGAGCCACAGCCAATAGAGCATGAGATAGAACATCAGATGCCGCATCATTATGAGCCAGTTGACATGCACTGCCAAGAACTTTCGGAGAGGCAGATTGTGTCTGATATAAAAAACGAACCCATTTATGAGGGACAGGTACACTCCCCACCACAGCAGCAGGTGGTGGAGGTGGAAGAGACTGAAGCGGTAGTAGATGACCCTGTGCCGGGGCCTCTGGTCGATGCAAAGGTTGTTACTGTTGACTGTGGCATAAGGACACAACCCGAACAAGTTCCCTCAGAGTGTCACTCTCTACAGCAACCTGCCCCCCCTCCAGTTGAACCCTCTCACTCGCTTCCCTCTCCACCCTCGACACAGACAGTGCCAGTGATGGTTCGGACGGTTCAAAGTACTGTTGAGCAGCATGTTGTGGCTCAGCCTGCCAAGGATGAGCAGGCATCTCCCAAGGCTACCACCACTGCCCCTGAGACAACCGAGGGAACAGTCGAACCTAGCACCCCCAGGACTTCTTTATCTCCTCCCGTCACTTCACCCACATTCCCCTCGGAAACAAGTAGCAACGTCCCTGAAACCCAGACTCCCTCACCTGCACAGCTGTCAGCCCCAGAGACAGGTCGATCATGGGCTAGTCTGTTCAGTCCCAAACAGGCCTCTACCTCTAATTCTCATTCTTCATCATCTGTTGCTTCGCCTTGTGATGGAGGTCACCTGGGGAATAAGCCACTGGCGAGAGTCGGTCCCTTTTCATCTGCACCGAATGAGGAATCTAATTCTTCTGTACCTTCTGCTGGAAAGATGCCTAGGCCATCACCTATGATTGATGATCCAGTATCATACAGGCTTGGAGGTGGGTCACTTTTCTTTTCACTAATTTTGGTTTATCCCACTCAATTGCCTTCAATGTGATTCTTTTTCATAATCACAGGGGGTGCGGAAAGTGGGTACATTAATTCTGATACTATGTGACATAATGCATTGCAATTATTATGTCCAATAGGATTCAGATACAGTTAAATTTATCCATACTGTGTTTATCTATATTATGCTTAACCTATTATTAGATGGAGAAAATTCAATACTTAATTATCATTCTTTAAGTGGGACTGTAGGTGTCCATTTGGTACTATTTCATGCACTTGAAATTGAAGCCTAATGGCTTCAATTGGGCTGCATGTCTTTTACTGTGTTATTTATATTTTGTATCCACTTTTATCCTTAGGGACATCACTTACTATGATTTGTTGCTTTGTTTTATGTAGTGTTAAAGGATAATCATACTTTAATTGTTCTGAGGCCATATATTGGGGATAAAGGTATAGAATTTATCAAAATGGGATGCAACAATCACATTTACATTATTTCAAAATAAAGCTGTAGAAAAAATGAAATTGACGATTGTGAACTAGCAGAGTCTATAATCCTATTGTAAAGTTTTCACAGCCCTTACTATTAATCTAATGCAGACATGTTTTGTCGAAATATTGTGATATTATTGCAAGTCAATATTTTATCTTGGAATTTTGGATGATTAAATACTTTTTTTGTGCTCTGCTGAAAGGTTATTTCTCACAGGTATCTAAAAAATAACTCACCATTGAAAGCCTAAAACTGTAAATGTTGGCCAAAATTGAGAAATCCAGAAAAGGTTCTGAGCCCTATTGCATATGATACATTCATCAACTTATGATGTGTTAGTGAGAAGTAACTGCTATGAACATCTAATGAGTTTTGACATGTTGATTCCCTAATGACCAAACCAATAACTTTATTTGGAATCTTAATAATTCTAACAGGTGCACAAGTATTACTTTAAGGCATACAGATGGTATTTAACATTGTTGATATCAGTAGTGTATAGGATTTCATCTTTCCCATTCTGGATCACTGGACATCATGTAGTATTTAAGAAAAGAATTGAAAATAATTGGCAGAAAGGACAGGAGAAGAGACTCATTAAACAACTATTTTTCTTTTAGAACATTTATTATCGTATGATTTGGAGTACACAATGACTCCTTTGCAACCCCGGGGGCTAACGAATCGCGGAAATGGGTGTTATGTAAATGCTACATTACAAGCCCTGCTGGCCTGCCCTCCATTCTTCAACCTCTTGAAGTCACTGCCTTTGACAGGTGAATCAAATGCCAAGTCAACAACACCAATTACCAGTGCTATGTAAGTATATTCTGGTAATTCCTGCTGAGGGATTAGTAAATAGATAATAATATACTTTTATTTTCTATTTATGGGTTTCCTGTTAGTTAAGGTTATTATTATACCTGTGCTAGTATTTTGGATAAATTGGTTTTTTGTGCAGAATATTTTAACATTTTGTAATAATTTTATAAATTCATGTTATTGACGTCATTCAAATCACTTTCTAATGCAAGTTATTTCTAGTAATTGCCTCCTCATGTTAATTGTGATCAATATTCTTTAAATTTGATTTCAATGCAATTTTTGCATATGCTACACTGGCCTAAGGTGATTGGCATCATAATGAGTAGAAAAAATATAAATAGGGCAATTTCATGGCTAATGGGAGGTCATTTTGTTCTAGAACTCCAAGAACTTTACAGATTCCTATTACATCGGAATACGAAAAATACTAAAAATTTGTCACTATTCACCACCCCACATGGGAGTTTAAACATTTACATAATGGTAGTTAAACTGTTCATGGTTGTTGCACATTTATTTGTCCACATGAAGTCAACTGTGCTTTCTCATATGAATGCATGAGTGTTACACATGTGGTAGATTAATTCACCAGGCAGCTGTGCACATGGTCCAAATGCTGTTCTAGCATTTTCATGTGTGTGGTTGCTTAGTGTTGTCCCTGAGAGTTGGCTGTGGGTTTATAATTCTTGCAGCCTTTGTGATGGGACAGACAATTAATTTATTAATCATTTAATTTTCTGTTATTGATTGGGGAAGGTCATGTTGTTCCAATGAAATCCGTAGTAACAGACATGTCCCTAGAATAAAATTCTGCCCTGCTCTGGACTTATTTAGTAGGTTGACAAATAAAACATGGATGCCTTGAATTTAAGGCATGTTTCACTACACTGAGATGCTTATGCCTTGACGGAAAGGTGTGGAGTAACATTATCTTTTTCAACTTTTTTGGGAAGTGGTTGTGACTTGCTTTGACTTGAAGGAATGCAAAATTATCGATACTTTGTTGTTGACTAAATATTGCCATATTACAATAATATTTTCTAAAATATTTTTGAACATCTAAAATTTCAGCTAACAGAAAAAAATGCATCTGCGGAAGGTTTTAGGAAATCTTTCAGTGTATAAACTATTTAATGAACCTCCTATATTTTAAAAACTTTTATTTAACATGAAAATAAATTTCCCACTCGTCCATTGAACCCTGATGAAGTGAATTTTAATATTTAAAATGTTAATATAGTTAATTGCAGGAATTTTCATATTATAAAAAATAACCAAGGTCATTTATATGTATTTCCACTTAATAACAGAAATCACGGCCAGTTTTGGTGGTACTAGTCATTCTCCAGATAAATTGGTCATTTTCTGTCATTCTGTGGAAGTACATACAATCGACATTCTATTTATTTTATTATGGAATTCCACCAGGTAACAGCCTCCTCAGTAAATTACATAATAAGCCAGTAAAATTACATGCCTATATATTGTAACCATTTTGGTTACAATACTACAGCATGGATCTGGAAAGTTAATTACTTAATGTTCTGATGTGAGATATGGAACTTTTCCAATATTCACCAAGTCTTCCTGGCTTTTCCAGTGGGTAAGGGGCTCCATACTAGCCTACCTCTTGGCTTGAGGGCCGTCATTCGGGCTCATGAGTACCTTCTTTACCATCCATTTTTACCATCTTTTACCCACCATTGCATGCCATCGCATCACATACAACTCCACAGCACCAATATGTTTGATGCTATCACATAAAATTCAGTGGAATCAGTTAAAGCACAAGTGACACTAATGAGAACTGCTTCCTTCCACTCATGAACATTTAATGCATTTTACTTAAGGCTGGGAGCTACATAATTCCATTATTTATTTAGATTTCCTTAACCAGGGTTAAATTGCACATATTGCATATTGTCTGTTGATTGTATTTATACTGTGCTTAAATAAAGAATGAAAAAATTGTAACATGGGCATATGCTGGAAAAGGCACCAGTCTTCTTGGTTGGAAAATTATTAAAAAGTTCTTTTTAGTATGAAACAAATGTAATAGCATTGTCAATGGCCAAATACTTTTATTACTCTTTACCGATGTGATGTTCCTTAGTTGTGACATTGAAGAAAACATTTCAGATTCTATGTTGTTGCTACACTTAACTGTTGCAGCATTTTCATCCTTTACCAAGTGTGTTCAAGGAAACATCAGCAATAGATATTACATTGTGATTTTTTTTTATTCATGCGATAATAAGATTTTCAAAAGACGTTTCATATATATTGTATGAATATATGGAAAGAAGACTGAGTAAAAGGAGTCATGGGCTTTGGATATACCAAAATTTATAAGCATGAAAATAGCCTTAGTCAAAATTAGATGAATTTTAGACTCGCTGTTTTACAATGCATGACTATTTTAATGATCCAAATTAGTGACGAGTTGAAAATTAGAATGCTATAATTTTTCAATGCGTGATCCCCTGAATGAAATTCCCATGTAGGTCATGTATGTTATATTCAATGTGGAGCTTCTGGTTCAGAAATTAAAGATCATACTGTCATTAATTAAAAATTCTTGGGAAGATTTCTGAAATTTTTTCTCTATCATACTTGCAGCACTAAGATTCACGGCAATGGGGATATATAATATTAGGCATCAGTTATAGCGAGTGCATATTGTAACTAGTATTTTTACTCTTTTCAGAGCTTGTAATAGTGGACTTTGTCTGTAGTTGTATTTATCAAGTACAGTTCTTATTCATACTTGAGATTGGAAAGCCTATTTGGATGGAATTTGTCCTCTGATATTTATAAGTCTACTGTCACTTTACCCATTCTAAGGCCTGAAATTATTTTATAGTTAGTATACTGTGTCTAAAAACAACATTATAACCTTAGTTTAGTTTGGTAAATGAGGGAAGAGTTCATATACTAGTCTTATGGTTCATCTGGGAAGGACCCCACAAGTCATTTTCTATGGTTTTTACTTAAGGGTGGAGCTGGTGAGAGAGTTTACATGCCTACCGGCAGCAACAATGGGGCTTTTTGGCCGAATGCCAAAGAGGGATAAGCTTCAGAGGGCTCGTGCAGGTGGCACTGATGATGCTTTGGGATCATCTGTGGTATCCAGCACAATGCATGAAGTGCCTTGTGGCCCCCCCTATGAACCATCATGCATTTACCGAATGATGAACGGCATAAGGAGTGGTGATGCATTCAAGGTTGAAGGGAGGCAAGAGGATGCAGAAGAGTTTCTTGGATGCCTCCTGAATGGCCTTAATGATGAAATGTTGGAGGTGAGTTTGTTTAATCCATGCCTACAACTTGCATCAAAAATTTACTAATGCTTCTTGCCATATATTCCATCAACAATATTTTTCATTCCAGTAATTGCCCAAGACCATTAGTGAGTCTAATAGAAAATAATTCAGTGATGCTTTAATTTTATTATTTGTATATTTTATAGCTTATAGTTTGTTCAAAGTTATGATGCCAGCAAGTGACAGAATTTTTCCATCACAGAGATATTATCTCTTGATTAATTATTTAAATTTGATAATTTGTCATTTGGTTTGTCATAATGTTGGTGTTATTTTTCCTTCTTATATAACACTTCAATAACTGAAGTCAAATCAGTGTACTGACTTGACTGTGTTGCATCTGCAGCAGCCATTATAAACAGGTTCAGTGGTTTCCTGCGCAACTCAAACTTGCTATGTTTTAAATCATTTCTGATGATTTATATTCATGCCAAACTTTGATTTGGTCCTGTAATGGGTCATTGAGACTTGCCATCACTTTATATTATAGTTGTGTTGACTTTAAAATTTAAACTGTATAGTAGTTATATGGTTGGATGAGGTCTTTTTAATGGCAGATGAGCAAATATTAGCTTAGTACAGTAGAAGTCCGCTATAGCGAGTATGGCTTATAACGAGAATATCGCTATAGCGAGTGATCATTTTGCTTTGCTTGATCCACGTGTTAAAACATAGGGAGTTCCGCCGGTTATTACGAGTGTTCATATCTGTGCTATCGCTATAGCGAGTAGATTTTGCTGTGGTTTGTGTTCGGGTTGCATACATAGCAGGATTGGATAGCATTACATTGTCACGTCTCGCGAATCTACATTGTAAGGAAGGCTCTATGAGAGACTTTGTGGTGATTTTACAGGAGAAGACTGTGGTTTTATGCCACAGTTTTCCTGGGGAATGACCGAACAACTTATCTTGGAATCTGTGCTCCAGTCTTGTCATTTCCTGGTTCTATTTTGTCCTTATAACCAATCAATCGAAATAAAAGAACATTTGGAGCTACGAGCTAGACTTGTAGGCAATGCGGGAGAAGCCCATTTGTCAGAGTTGCCCTTAGTAGGACGGCCAATCTCTTGACCCTCGGTTTATTTATGGAATCGTAATTGTTAACCGCAGGTCATACCTTATCTATGATTGTTCACAGAACGTAGCCAAAGATACTACCGATTCGTGACATACATTAGTTTCGAGTTTATGACTTTTGGTGACAATATTTTAAATTCTTTTTAATGCATTTTCAATACATTTGAGGATGGATTGATACAACTACTTCGTGGCTCATTTTCGCCTACTTTTGTTGCCGTTATAAATGCCGAAAGAGGTGAATTTAAATGACCGTTGGTTATAACGAGAGTGTGTTATGATGAGAGGTTTTTCGTCATTTATCAGCTCTCGTTATAGCGGACTTCTGCTACACCCCATTCAAGCCGGCGATGAGGTTTATTTCATAATCTCATGGTGTGCTAAGGGTGGGTATATGAATTCTGAATTGTGTATGGTGAAAAGAGACTTATCTCATTTTATCCAAAGGACATTCAGAAACATTTATTGTGGTTAATAATGATGTTTTAAACAGACCTGGAAAATATACACTGCACGTTCAGCTTTGTTACATTGTCAAGTTTATATATATGGAGCACCCTTGTAGTGATGAATACGTAATGGTATAACATATAGGACATTTGTAATAGCAGTACATGCATACATCTACTAGTAAGCATATGTAGTAGTATGCAGAACTTAAGGTCTGTTAGCTAACTGTGTGATAAATTCAAAAACTGATATATTGGTCATAGAAATATTAACCATACATAATTTACATTTTACTAATGTTTTACTTTTTTGCTTACACCATTTGTCAGTTGGTGCATCAATTGCCACATCATAAACTAAGGGTGGGTAGGTGAAAAGTTCTCGGGTTTCACCACCGGTCAGGTCCTTTGTTTTCCACTCTAGTGTTTCGATGTGTGACTTGCCCATTGTCTTCAGGGATTCAGGAATCCAAGATGCCAGTCTGTTGAAATTTGTCCTCTTATGTACAGTTTTTCAAAGGTCAGGTGGCTGCTGATTGGTCGGGTCGGCCGTCGTCTTCCTATTTTGGCGTACACTGATTTGTGGTCCGTCACCTTTGATTTGTGTGTGAAGTGATGAAGTGTATATATGAAACCCACTCACACCGACCTATACCTGATTGCGAAGAGCCACCATCATCCTTCCCAGAAGAATGCAGTCATCCACAGGGCCAAGTCCATTGCTGACAAAGAGAGCTTTCCGAGTAAACTTTGGCACATAAAGAAGACCTTCCTACAGAATAGCTACAGCAGTCTCCAAATATCCATGGCCCTTAAAAGGTCCTTGAATCCACTGAGGACTAAGACACCAGAGGAAGAATCCACTCAGGCAGCCAAGGCGTTCCTTCCTTTCGTCTCCACGATATCTGGGAAAATCTACAGGATTCTGAGGAGGTTTGACATAGACACGATTCACTGGCCTCCATCGAAGTTATGAGATCATCTGATGAAGGCAAAAGAAGGTGTCTTAAAACTCCAGGAGTCATACCCTGTGAGTGTAGTGAAACGTACATAGGAGAGACGGGCCGGACGATCGAGAGCCGCTTAAAGGAACACTGCAGACATTTGCGACTGGGCCAACCAGACAAGTCGGCAGTAGTCGAACATATCATGAGAGAGTCATATGATTCACTGGGAGGAGACGAAGCTCCTATGCCGATCCCAGGAGTTCTGGGACCGGATTGTGAAAGAGGCAATCCAGATCTGGCTAAATCATAACACAATGAGCGGAGACACCGGCTACAACATCGGGAAAACGTGAGATCACGTCCTGAGAAAATCAAAGGTGACGGACGACCAATCGGGAGACACCGAGAGAGGAAGACGGAGGCCAACCAATCAGCGGCCACCTGACTTTGAAAAACTGTATATAAGCAGACAAATTTCGACAGACTGGCATCTTGGATTCCTGAATCCCTGAAGACGATGGGCGAGTCACAAACATTGGAGTGGAGCAGGGAGGACCTGACCCGGTGTTAAACCCGAGAACTTTTCACCCAGAGCATTATCCGGGAAAACACCAGACCCTACATAAGGGTGGGTACATAAATTCTGTGCTGTGTATGGTAACTGGAGCTGTACTCATTTTATCCAAAGGATGTTTAGAAACACTTATTTTAATTTTTGCCCAGTTTATGTTAATTCCTGAATTGTGTGTGTTGTTTATCTACTGGATGCACCATTTTGATCATTACTCGAAACCTTGAGATATTAGTGCTCCAGACTAGCCTTCTCGCACATTCAGTGCAATCAGGTAACTCATATAAATTGTATTTTGGGGAAAGGCTTTTCCTCACCTATTGATACTGACATGATGTCTATAGATTCTGTTATCACAATGGGCAAAGGAACTGGAGCATAAAGCCTTTTCCAAAGCAAGAAGGTGTGAGTTAATGTGAATTACAACTTGAGATAGTTCATGCACATTAAGGTTACAATGATATTATGTTGTTTAACTCGATTCTCTTCAATCTCGCATTACATTTTTTAGATATTTATATTTTGATTCAGTAGCTAACATAGGTCTTAATTTCCTGTAGATTTTTTCCCTTCCTTCCTGATTTTTTGCCATTAATTTATTAGTGGTTTTTCTGTTTGTGTTTACCCCAGACATTTAAAATTATTTCTGATAGCATATGGATAGGAGCAGTCAAACAAAAGTAATGTGCTTAACATACTTTTCTTCCCAAATTAATCGAAGACTCTAATTTTACCTATTAGTAGATTATCAGGCAAAAATAAAATCTTTGTTTATATTTTAGGCAATGAAATTGGTCGAGGATACTTCCAAGGTGCAAGGCTTGACAAATGGAGAGGTTGCACCAGCAGATCCTGTGTCACCTGTTTCAGAGCCGGAGACCTGTGATGGCAATGAATGGAAGGTACCTAATCTAATATTTCTTTTTGCAGATAAGTTTTTCTTTGGTTCATGGTTTAATAGTGGTTAGGATGTTGAACTAGTTTTCAATACACTTAAAAGAGTACTCACAAATGAGTGGCAGGATTTCATCATAAAGCTTTGAATTCATTCTGTCCCTAAGTGGCCAAATGGCAATATGTCCAGTGGGTAGTGATGAAAGAAATTTTTTGATTCCTAGGATTTTATTTGATGTATAAGTTATTTTTTCAGAATAATGGAGAATTTTATTAACCATCTAATTAATGATAATTTGGAGTTAATATTGCTTTTTTCTCTTCATTGTAAACATCTTGCTATATTAATTTGAGTAAATCCAAATTTTGTTGCAAATTATTCGATGTAATATATGTTGATAATGAAGTTTCCATCGCATATTATAACCACGAGAATTGATATCATTGGCCGTGTAAGTTTCATTTTACCTTATGGTGCTGAAAAGAGAATTCAAACAGCCATTCTCCAGCTAGTGTGTAATTGTGAATACCTAACCTAAAAAGAGGTGAAAGTGGCAGTTGAGATATATAAAATGTTATGAGAAACACTGCTGCCACATCAGTCTTAAAGATTTCTGAAGGCTGACATTCTTGCAAGGGTCCCAGTATGTGTTAGTATTTTCAGAGAATCAGATGTATGAAATTTGTTTTCTTTAGTCCTGGTTTGTTTTCTTTTTGCAGTCTTACATGCTGGTTAAATTCTTAACTACACTTATCTAAGGGGCAAATTGCCTAGGTGAAGAATTTACTTTTATGTATGAGGTGGCAGAAACTGTAAAAGGAGATTCGTTATTAGAAGATGGAAATTTACTTGAATTCATTGGAAGTTGCTGTTTTTAGGCTTTTGAAGTGAATGTTTTCACTGATTGTGATAATATCACATTAATCTATGTGAAACCCTTTTAGTTACATGGGCCAATATGTTTGTTTGTTTATTCAACACTGAATCAGCAAACATTTGCATGGCTGCATCAATAACGAATAACGTGACAGTAATATCCACAGATACAATTAGCAACATACACATTAATTATTATTTTGAGACTAATTATGTATAACACTATTGGCTAGTCAATTATTCTTATTAAAGCTACTTGATATCTAAAAAAGGAAATTAGTAATTGTTTTTCTAAAGTTTGACAATTTACCTAAAACTTGGTGGCACCAAAAGGGTTTAGTCTAGATGAATAGTTTTTATATTCTTTTCAAATACTTTGAATATAGTAAAGCCCACCTTAATTAGCCGTGTAAAGTATAATATATTTACATGGTCTGTCGGAGTGGGTAAATTAATCCAAGCAACAATTAATTGGCTGGAAGATGTATTCTTTGAGCCGTAAAATTGGTTGGTACAATTTAATGCATGATTTATAGATTTGTTTTGTGAAACAAGGATTCAATGTCTCAGAATTGAAGTTTGGCAAAACAGGTAATGGAAATATCTTCTTTATTCAAACTATACTTAATTTTTCAGTCTGAATCACTTCCTCACATAAGTGACTTGAATTCTTATAGGAATGACGTTATTTTCAGAAGGACCACCCCCACATTAGGAGTGAGTCAGATTTTAAAACTATGCCAATAAGTACAGTAGAAGTCCGCTATAGCGAGTATGGCTTATAACGAGAGTATTGCTATAGTTTTCCTTTGGTTGGTTCGCGTGTTAAAATATAGAGAGTTCCGCCGGTTATTATGAGTGTTCATACCTACACTATCGCTATAGCGAGTAGATTTTGCAGTAGTTGGTGTTCAGGTTACATACATTACAGGATTCACATGTTCATTACATTGCCATGCCTCGTGAATCTACATTGTAATGAAGACTACAAGAGACTTTCTGGTGATTTTGCAAGAGAGGACTTTGTGGTTTGATGCCACATACTTTCCTGGGGAATGACTGAATAACTTTTCTTGGAATCTGTGGCCAGTCAGCCATTTCCTGGTGCTATTTTGTCCTTATAACCAATCAATCGGAATAAAAGAACATAAGGAGCTGTGAGCTAGACTTTTAGACAATACAGGAAAAGTCCATTTGTCTGTGTTGACTTTAGCTGGATGGCCAATCTCTAGACCCCCCTCTTATTTATGGAACTTTAATTGTTAACTTCAGGCCATACGTTATCTATGATTGTTCGCGAAACGTAGGCAAAGATAACACCAATGCATGACGTACATTAGTTTCGAGTTTATGACATCTGGTGACAATATTTTAAATTCTTTTTAATGCATTTTCAATACATTTGAGGGTGGATTGATAAAACTACTTCGTGGCTCATTTTCGCCTACTTTTGGTGCCGTTATAAATGCCGAAAGAGGCGAATTTAAATGATAGTCTGCTATAACGAGTGTGCGTTATAACGAGAGATTTTTAGTCATTTATCAGCTCTCGCTATAGCGGACTTCTACTGTAATAAGAAGCAATGTTAAGTTATTTTTTGGTCTTCTAAACACAACCTTTAACCTCCTCTAAAGACTCTTTCTTAGTCATTAAGCTGCATTCGATAATAATTGACACGTTATATTATGACTTTCTACTAGAAATAAGGTAATGATGATTTGATTCTTTACTTGGCTCATGTATTAGAAAAAAATTAATACTTGAAGTTGGAAACTAGAAAAACTAAAGTTGAAAATAATTATCATATAAATGAGTAATAGCCTTGCTAATTTACTATCTCACCTGTTCCTGTTCTCATTAGACAGGAATATTCACTGGGACGTACTTTTATAGCACATCAAAAAACATTCTTGCAGTTATGTTATGTAAGTTTGATGATTCACAAGTCTTATATACTGTCCAATATTACTGCTTGCATCACTTGGTTTGGTGTGTCCCTCATTTAAGCACTTGCTCATGATTCCACATACCTTACACCTTATCTGTTAAATCAATATTCCTGATCTCCTAGAAGTCCTGAAATTGAAATGTTCTCTGAAGTTGAAATTTTCTCTATTACATATAAAATTTCAAATGATTGAAATCTGTGAGCAGTGAGAATGTGTTCTCTCATCACAAATTTTATTTTATAATATTATTTTCCCTTTTTTGTTCATATTTTGGTTTGCAAGTCAGAACTATACTGAAGATTAGCAGTACATGCCATTCAAGAAGTCTGGCATATTTTTTATGCCACCATGACATTAATAAAGTTATTAACTATAACATGTCAGTTTCAGGATAACAGTTGAATCATGGCTTGAAAATAGTTGTCAATTGGACAGTACAATACGATGAGTTACTCAAAGGTATGCATTAATTAATTCCCATTCTGAATAATAATAATACACATAGTGGATCTCTCTGGTATTAAAATAGTGAACTTTTCTAAATATTAATGAATGTTTTCGTAAATTATCACTTAAGAATAAAATAGAGGTTAGAGGTAATGTCTATTTGTATTCATAGTGTTTTTAACTGTTACCATTCTGCACTTCCTATTCAAATTTACTTTTGCTTTTTTGTGGTATTCGCATGTGTGTTATCCCCAAGAATTTAGTGAATAAAATATTTGTTTACCATTATCATGTTTTACTTACCACAGTAATTGATCACACATTAATGGTAAAGTGCCTGTTATGGTGATGATGTCATATCATGATGGTGAATTGATTTATACACTACTTTCATGAAATGAAGTCTAAAAATATTAAATTCTGTCAAATTGACATTTTGTAAAATGATTCAAGTTGTTACCTTATTTAAAATTTTAATCGATTTTTATATAGTGGATATATTGGTTTCGGAACAATTTGCCATTTTAGGTCACCAATAAGGTTTGCTAAAGTTTCCAATTTTGAGTAAAGCTACCAAGAATAAGGTTTTTAGGCATGTTTACTTAGATGGTTGGTTGTCACCATACTTCTCTCCTCTGAAAACGGGTCTAGAAAACACACTTTTCAATAAACAGTTAAAAACACTATTATTGGTGAAATAGTTTGTTTTATTTGAGATTTATAATTTCACTTCACCACATTTTAGATAATGGGTCCGAAGAACAAGGGAAGTGTGACAAGGCATGCTGATTTTGGGAGAACTCCACTGTCTGACATATTCCGAGGGCAGTTAAGGTCGCGAGTTCAAAGACTTGGAGACACCACGACTGACAATGTCCAACCCTTTTTCACACTTCAGTTGGACATTGAGGTATGTATTGCCTTACGCATTTAGGTAGATGTGCTCTGATTGAATATGCTGGTGACATGAATACCTAATCTTCCAATGTTGTTTTTAGAGGGTGAATTGTCTGCATCTGGCAAAAAATAATTTATTCTTCCTAATTGAGAAGTTGCATTCATTACATGTGAACAAACATGCACCTATTGTATAAGGCACACCAAGGGTTATAATTTTACAATTTGTTCATTACAATTACAGAATATCACATACAAAAATATATACAATTTAATCCAGTTGTCTACAACATAATTAATCACAATTACACATCTTTATCTGAAGCTGTGAAGTCATTGGCAGTACAAAAATATCATTTACAGTTAGAAGAACCTTTTTTAAGAGAGGCTGGTAAGAAATTGTTTCAGCAGTAACTAGGTGGAATTTTTCCATCGTAGAATTAAAAAACAACTGCAATTCCACATAAAAAATAAATAAACTTTATTTCTACAACCCGGGTATTATCACAGTGTGGCATCATCACAGTGTGGCATCATCAGGTGATAATGATGATGAGTGGTCAACCCCAGGTCTGTAGTGAAACCCGGGTCATAGAAATAGTTTATTTTTAATGTGGAATTGCTGTTGATTTTTAATTCTAAGAGGCTGGTAACATACAGTTTTTGGCTCTACGTTGTGAAAATTCATATTTAATGGTTGAAAAAAACACTTTGCCCTTTCCACATTAAAAGTTTTATTTAAAGACCAGTGTCATTACCTCAGTAACATCAGGTCTATGATGTTACTGAGGTAATGACAGTGGTCTTTAAATAAAACTTTTAATGTGGAAAGGGCAACATTTTTTTTCAACCTTTAGAGATCATAGCAATGTACATTATTTTTTGGCAATAAAACAATGTTCTATTAACAGTTAATATGGACAGGCTTTGAAATAGTGTTCTGTAATGGGCTCTAAAATGTTCATTGTAAATATATCTAATTATTTTCTTTAGCACAGTTGAGCGGCGAATTTTTAGGTACCCTGCCTCAACTAATTTGTAATAAAACTATAGAAATTAAAACTTAGTATAGTTATACGAGCACAGCTGGTTTCGACAGTAATGATCTGATTATAATAACAGGATTACCAGAAGATGCTGGTGATTATTGTCAAAACCAGTTGTGCTTTCTTAATTTTAAGAAATGTACAAAGAAAGTTCACTGTGGAGGCCGTCACTTGGTGGAATTCCATGATAGAGTGATGGTTTTTTAATAATTATTATATTTCCACAAAACATACAAAACACCGTGTTTGTCGTGTTTCGAAATCAGACGATGGTGATAATCGCCGAAACCGGTTGTCTTTTGTATCTTTTGGGGAAATATAATGGTTATTAAGAAAACATCAAATGTACAAAGCTATAATTTCTGTAGTTATTCAAATTATGAAACTTGTAATGACCCTCAATGCAAGCTATTAAATTTTTTCAGTTTGGTTCTATCTATAGTTGTTTAAATAAGTAATTGTAAATTCTATTATCATAATCAGTAATATAATTACAGCTTTAGCCTTCTTCTCTATTGCCTGCAATTTGAAATGATTCTTTAATAGTCTTGAGTAAGAGAAGATTCATAACTATGTTCAGGGGTTATAGTCATCGACCCTTGTCTAAATAATACTAATATTTCCTTTTCCATTTATTTTTCTTGGGAGTCTGATGTTTTTCAAATTTTATTGTGCATTTAGTTTTATTATCTAAGTGCGTTACAGTCTCTTGCTGTAATTTACTCATATTTTCATAGCCACGTAAGAGTTAGTTATAGCAAATGCTATTAGGAAATTTGTTGGTGTTATCTATTGGCCCATTTTGCTTGGCAGTTTGAATTAATATTCTCTCTGTTTTCATCGGGCCATAAAATATGTGGGATACTTCACAGATGGTTGTTAATCCACAAGCCTATCTGCAGCCCAAATTCCCAAACAATCTTTTTTTAGTTACCCTGTGGGTAGAGTGATCGCTGTCCAACCCAAAGGTGGAGGGTTTAAGGCCCTCCTATGGCATGGGTGGTTTGCCCATCTAATTGCAATTTTCATCTGATTTGGAGGTGCTAAATGACCCTATGAACCGGATGATGGCTGTAATGAAACTAAATTCACCCTATAAATGAAAATAATACTATACATAATACCAGTAGTAGTAGTATTTTTTGTTTATAGGGTGCTTCTCCAGCTATAGTCATTTTGCACCATTCGATCTTAAGTTAAATCTTTTTACTGTTGGTCCTGTTTATTTATTGCATTTCTTACTGTTTCTGGTGTGTTATATCTTTATGGTCACAATTAGGTACATAACCATGTACAGTGGAACTTAGTTTGCACATTTTCCTCTATAGTTCATTGATTTTTATTATTCCCATACCATATGACATTATTCAGGTAAAACTGTTTGGTTAGTACATTTTAAATAATGTGCTTTGCTGATATTGTGTTCAATTTTGTTGTTGTTCAATTACTTGTGATGCAACCGGCAAATCCCAATTTCATGTCCTAAGTCATGAGTTAATTTATTAAATACCATCACTTCACTCAGTAACTTAATTCAGATGCCTTGTTCTGTTATCTTGATGTCACTTAAAACGATATCCAGCTGATTCGTGGGAGCATATTTTCTAGTGGCCGGTAGTTTCTATTACATATTGTATTGGAAGGACAGTTTCTTCCTATTTTAGTTATGGGGCTGATTAAAAATTCAGTAAAAATTAGAATTCTAAAACTAGTGAACAAAAATCCGCACACAAAGCGAGTGGAATAAGTGAGACTTATAAATGTTCATGCATCCACTTTATGTGCAATTGTCCACAATAACAAAAAAAATATCCAGGACGTCCTGATGATGCTGCAGTGTAGTGAAACATGTCGACCAAGTAAATAAAATATTTTTGTGTGGATCTGCAAAGTTTTTCTCTCCATAAATATTAGGGCTATGATTTGCACATCAGTAATGGGCTATAAAGCTAATTCATTTCAATCAATACAGTAGACTCGTTATTACGAAGTTCATGGGACCAAAAATTGGCAATTCATTATAATGATGTTCTTATCAACATAGTTTTTAAATAACCATTGCGAAGAATATCCATTTGCTCTTTTTTGACCTGTTTAATTTTTTCGTGTGTTACAGCCATGCTATGAAATGATATCATGTAAATAACAATTAATTGTGCGCAAAGATCTAAAATCAGTCTTATTTTGTTTTTCGAAAATCATGCATCATGCTATCTTTTGTATCAATCTTCTCAAGCAGGGAAATTAATTCGGCTGGGAGATTAACTCCACGGAAAAACTGCTTGGCTGCCTGTACAAATACAATGCAGCAAAATTAATGCAGTAGAATTCCTAATTTAAGTATATCACTTATATGGAAAATTTGATTTCTTTCAAGTTAGTGAGTGGTCCCACCTGATTCCTTAAGCAATATGGAATTAATATTTGACCTCATTATCAAATCCAATTATGTATTCGCTTCAAGTGGATTATCTCAGAGGAATGACATTGTATGGATCTTCTACAATCTAACAAAGGAACTCATATCGAACACATTTTGAGTGTCTATCTTGACACCATCAGTTTATTATAATGTTATGAAAAATATAATTTGCTGGTCCACATGCATTAGCAGTAGGTTAGGCTTGTAAATAGCTTGTGGGAGATTGATATTAGTGACTGTTGTTGCATGCTAATCCTCCGTGAAATAGGACGCATCACAAACTGTCGCTATTCTCATATTTTGCTGAGAAATGGAATTGTACAAATTATTTTACAGAGTGTTTAAATTAGTAATTAAAAACGTTTAGTGCATACATGTCAGCCATCTTGAAAAACGAACCTTCCCCTAAGAAGATTACTATCACATTCCCCCCCCAATCTACCTCTCATGCTCTCTCGGGCTCCCTTTGAAGTGCAGTAACCGAGTAGGAGTTATGTACCCTCAACCCAGTTAAATTGCTTATCCGAAGTATCCATTGTACACATTTTAGTTCTCAAGCTCTTGGGCACAGTACATGTGGCAAAACTTCCGATTTATAATGCAGCGTGGTACATAGCTGAATGAATACCATTATTTATGTGAAAGACTTTGTAATAAAGTATTTTTTGTTCCGGTGGGGACTGGGACTAAGATTCGTTATTTCATAATATCATTTCTTTACCATACATTTAGATATCCCTTTCTTCGGGACCAACAATTTGGTTTAAAAGAACAAAAACTTCGTATAAATGTTCTTTGTAATAAGGAGAGTACTGTATTGCTATTACCAGCTTAAGCTGTAATTGGTATTAATTTCATTTTTACCTTTATTTTTATGCACATTGTAGAAAGCACAGTCAGTCAAAGATGCCTTGGAATTGCTTGTGGGTCGTGATCAACTGGAAGGCTTGACCAGTTTAAAAACTCATCGTGAAGTTGAGGCGTGGCAGCAAGTTACTTTGGAAGAACTGCCACCAGTTCTTATTCTTCACTTGAAGTGGTTTGACTATAAAATGGATGGTTGCTCCAAAATAGTGAAGAGTGTGGAATTCACAGTTGATCTTAAAGTGGATGGAAGTAAGTATTCTTGTTGACCATGACATTGCTATTGAGAGTTGCTTTTTAGGTTGTTTTTTGAACAGAAGTGTGTTCTTCTCTGAAGTTGGTGATATTTTTAATGTAATTATTATATTTGAAATGGGGGACCTAAAGAAATTGGGAATTTTTGTCTACGTTTGTCACCAATCAACCCAATTGCTTTTTACTTGCTTTTTTAGTGCAGTTTCCAGTCATATCAAGGTTTTTATTTTACTGACACACCGTTATAGATAACAGCATGGTTAACTAATTTTTATTGAAGATTGAGTTGGAAACTTCGACTAACTGGGAATGGTTCATAGTAGCAAATGAGAAATATGATGTAGTACATGTCTGGAAAATGAGACCTCAAATATTTGAGGAATTCTACATATTTAATCTACTATCCTTTAATATTTCTTAAAATTCCAATAGACTCCTATTAAAAGTGTATTTGGCAATTGCCTAATTATAAGAAGTTCTTTCTCTGGTGTATTTTGCCTGGTGCTTGTCATTAAGGTTGTCCAAGTGACCTTATTGTTTTCAACCAGGCATATATTAATCTGGAATTCTTCACAGGTGGATTGGTTTTCAAACCACCTGCAGCCCATATTTCCATACAGACTATTATATGATATAAATCCTTGTCACAAGTTGTTCAAAGATTTCTGTCACTTAAGAGAAGTGTTGATTGTTTAATTGCAATTAATTGACCCAGTAAAGTTTGAAAATAAAATAATTTCACTGGAGTTCTAGTTCCATTTTTTTTAAAAAGAGTACGAAAATAACAAACCCAAATCAATTTGATTTGTGAAAAGTAGTTTGCATAATAAATGATGAAATAGAGCGTTTAGGGGGCTATATTCCTGTGTAGGTATTCTTAGCAGTTCAATGCAGAGGTTGTAATTTTAAACTGTAACGCTTGAGCAGTTGATAGTATCTAGTTTGGTGATATTGATTTCAAGGGATATATACTTTTGCTGCCAGTGATCTGAAGCTAATCTAGCTCTGGTGGTCAGTTAACTTGACTTCTATCCCATAGATAGTGGGTTCCCATCCCACCTCAGGCATTAGTATGTTTTCAGGTTAGGGTATTCTTTGACTTGGGGTGGGCAGTAGCTCTCAACTTTCACTATGAAAAATTCTTTGAAACAGTGTTGAAGTAGGGCCAGTTAGACACTTTTAGTGTCACCAGGTTTGCATCTAGATTTTATTTTATTTGTTAAGGGGCAATGTTGACAATACTTTCCAGTTGCACAACTAATTTGATATAATTGATATTTATTGGTAAATAATTGGTCAAGGAGATGCATAAGCAGTCCAATGAAAAATGAAGTATAGTACATATTTCACTGAATTGATCCTACAACCTGATGTTGATTAGTAAATTCTGTTGGGTAAAATGTTGGATTTATTTAAATTGATATTAATCCTGGATTACGATTGAAAGATAATGCAATTTTCCATAAATATTGAACACTTAATTGTTGTCGGTAAATGTTACATTAGATGATGATCTATATAGGTTGCTGAGCACCATCCTGACTGGTTATGCAACCTTTATTTGATATTGGATCTCTCTTTTCTGCAAATAGAAAAAGGGGAATGTCATGCAAAGAGCCGTTAAATAGAGAGATGAGAGTATACTTACAAATCGATGGAAAAGTGATAAGACATTTTATTTCAAAAAAACATCAAAGACTAATGGAGAGAGAATGGGTACTTCAGGGAGAATGATAGTTGGTGGGAAGTATGCAGATTTGAAGAGAGATTAAGTTAAGATGCAGCTAGGTAGTACTAACTAGGAGTTTATCGAAAACATACCTTAACCAGTACATTGCAATCACATGGAACTTGAGTTTTTTCTTATGATTTCTATATTTTGTTATTAAAAAGCAATAGAAATAAGTTATGAAGTATATCAAGTACAGTTTAAGAAAGTGCCTTGCAATGAATGTACCAGATCTTTATCTTTGTTATATTTGTCACAGTGTGTGATAATGAGAGGTGTAAAATTTACATTTTACTTTTGGGGAAGTTCTGAGTAAAAATATCTGCAATAAACCATGTTTATACAGTAATCGTTCATGTAGTAATTTTAGGTTCGAACTATTAGATTTATGTTGTGCATATTAGGTTTAATATAATTTATTATATTCAATGATATATTTATACATGACCACCCATAATTGTAATAAAGAGAAATAAGTTAACAGTACGTATACCAGCTTTGACTGAAGTATTTTGATACATATATTTTGATACTCATTGCTAAGTTAGTGTGATACCAATAGGTTTACTTGTTCATTTGCGTTCTGCATTCCTACACCTGCTTTTGTGATTTAACAGTTTTTTGGGATGTTGAAGGGGTAACAGTTGGTGGCATTGGTAGATAGTAACTAGTGTCAGTGGTAAGTAGATGCATATATCATGTGTTTATTTTGGCTTTACATTTCCTTCAACCATATTTAATGAAAGAAGGAAGTTTTTTTATGGGTGAATGAGTCATAGGTCCTTGGTTGAACTTCTGTTTGTCCTAGGGTACACTTTGTATTAACCCTTTGGACTCCTTCATTGAATGCTGGCCTGGCCTTCACAACTCCATTTAAGAGATTTGCAAACAAATTAACCTGAAATGAAGTAGTTCCTCCAAAAAGTACATCAAAAAAGTGGTAGGGGACACCGCAGTTCAGGAGTCTCATCTGTTGAGCTAGATATGAAGTAGAAGCTAAAAAGACATGAAAAAAAATTTCGAATCTGACTTGACATGGAGTGGAACTAGGTATTTACTTGTCGAGGGAGACTCGATAAGGGAGTGCAAAGAGCTAAACCATAAGTCATGCATCATTATACGCAAGGATAGATAAGATTTAACATAAAACTTTTTTCATAACATAAAGCTTTTTTCCACAATAATTATTTTAATTTGGGTAACTGTTTCCACTACACTGTAGCATACATGCTTTATTACATTGACTGTGAATTTATATTTTCAGAGCTTATGTCTTCAAACAAAACTAAGTATGGACTGAAGCAGAAACATTACAAGCTATTTGCTGGTAAGTACTTGCTATGAAATTAACTATTACTAGTCTTAGTTGATGCAATAATCCCCCTCCCAAATTATGTTGTATCAGCATATATCATGGACTTTCAATAAAGTAGAAAATCTAGGTATTTATATCAATTGTGATATTACAATTGATGGTCATATATGAGCCATTGATAATGGAATGACTTCCTCCTGTTTCCATTTTCCTAAATATTATTTCGTTTAGTTTACAAAGAAGGAACAAGGAGAAAGAACTGCTTTTTTACTTGGCTTCAGTATGAAAATATGCTCCCACACTACTTAGTTACAGTTTCATACTGTATATGTATATAGTAAAACACTAAAAATGAATATACCCAATACTCTTGTTGGAACGTTGTAAGGTTCTCTTATGTTACATTAATGAGATCACAATCCCATATATGCCACATTGATCATTTTATTCACAGTATATAATTTTACATTTACTGCAAATTTATCAATGATACAATTTTAACTTAGTTGACTCATTTAGATGGGAGCATTATCTCCCTAATAATGCAATGCCCACCTAAGTTCCGGGAATGGCTGTGTCTAGTGCAGCCATTTGGTGGTAAAGGTGGGTAAATGAAATACTAAGCCTGAGGTTAGAGTTGTTGATTTCTATCTAATAACTCTTGTAGGTCTTAGTAACATTTTCTCTCTCCTCAGTTTCTAGTTTCTGTTTTAGATGAAAATATATTTTTTCTTTTGTTGCACAAATAGCTATTCACTGGAATGATTAATTCTCACATAACTCTTTCTCAAGACAGATATAAAATTGATAAATATAACAAAGTACATGAATTATACCTTTTTTGTTAAATATTGTTTTGCAACTAATGTAACATGAAAAATTTTATTGTAAGTTTGAGTTCTGCTGATAACATAGCATTTGATGCATGGTAAATATATGCAATGTTATTCCCCAAGAATTCTATACGAGGTCAACCTGTCTCATTCAAAGTTTATTATATACAAACTACTAATTATGTGTGAAGGAAAAGGAATTTTTGTATGCTATCCTCTTTGTGTCATTTATTTCCTGGAATGCAACTTAGTAATACTAATGTGGTTTTGTTATGAAATGTAATGCTATATAGAAAAAGAAGTTTAAAGGATTGAAAATTCATTCAGGTAGATATCAACTTTCATTGTTCACTTTTAATTGGTTAGTGTGGCAATCAGTCTGTTAAAAAATTGGTACAGCATTTTTAGAGTATGTAAATGAAACAATTTGTGATAAATACTTTTAATTAAGATTATGCAGCAACCCATGTATCATCTCTCAAAACTGAAAGTCATGATATGTGTTTAAACTATAAATGCATGATTTCAAGTCTTTTATAAATCCCATTATTGAACAATATATCCATTTAGTTATACTATACCAAATAGTTTTTAAAACAAATTTTAGTCTGTGTCTAGGTGGTGTAGCTTGTAATTGTTTTGGTGATGTTTTGTTTAATCAATATTATGTGCTAGGGATAGCTTTGGTGTGAAATTTAACCCATTTTCTGCCAAAGTAGTGAACCTGCAACATCATTTATGGCCAAAAAAGGTTTTGCATTAATTCTATATTAATCAATTTCTGTGCATTCCACTAAGGATGTGACATAAGTCTTTCATAAATATGTATTTTAATAACTAATTTAAATGCACTATTTTGAGTATGATTTGGAGTTGTCCTGTTTTTTATAGTTCCAAATCATTGGTAGAAGCAATATATTTGGAACTAGAAACTAGATTTGACTAAGATGAAAATATAAGATGAATAATTTCTCAAGATATCTCCCCTCCTCCACTCAAACATAAGATAAAGTTTCACCTAACCTAAAATGTTATTAGAAAATACCTCACATAAAAAATAAAACAGGCTTATCTGTAATTGCAAAATTATGAATCCAGATGAATGAACATACAGAATAATGCTTTCTGTTCAAGTTGTAAAAATTCAACTTCATTTTTTTTATTATATCCAAATTTTTCTGTGCATTCATGTTTGCACATTGTCTTAATTTGTATGTTTTTAAAGTCGATCAGGATAAGATAGCAATTTTTAAATTGTTATCAACTTGACTGGTAATAATAAGATTTTGTCTTTGTTATGCCAAAATTAGGACTGAGCGGGACTCGAACCCGTGGCCTTTAAGTTAGCAGGCAGACACTACCCACCACTCTAACCCGGCCATCAACTGTAATGAGTTAATACAGCTATGTTATCATTCTCGTGTAACTTCAGACCATTTACCTCCTGTATTGCTCTTGGGTGTAAATTTTAGTTCAAATTTTCTTAATTTTATTTGTTCTCTACCTGTTGAATATGCTGATTCCCTTTTTTTTATTTTTACAGTGGTTTATCACGATGGTAATGAGGCCACAAAAGGACATTATATAACTGATGCTTACCATCAAGGACTTGGGGGTTGGATCCGATATGATGACTCTTCTGTTCGTGCTGTGTCTGAGGCCGCTGTATTGAAGCCCAAGGCACCACGTGTCCCTTATCTCTTGTATTACCGTCGAGGTGACACCATTGGTCGAGGGGGGTCTTCAGCATCAACAAATTCTGAGAAGCCTAGATAAGCCCCATAGTCAAAAGGGGCTTGGTTATGGCCTTTATTAATGATGGCTATATGGGTGTGACACTTCTGAGGGCATCACATCATTCGGTTTGCATAGACCTCAGGGGCTGCAAGGAGTGACTTCCCTTGTGTATATTGAATGCCTTTATATACTAACAAATTTCCTTAAGTCTGTTGGTGACTTCGGTATCCTTGGCCCTCCCCTGTTAATATTACACATATAAATATTAGACAGTTGACTTCAGAAATTATTTTATACATTTTTTAGCAAAAATGTTCATTCAGAGTTAAAAACGTGGATTGTGTGAGTGTGTTAAAAAGTTTTAATTGTAGTAAATGAATTTAGTGAGTTTGTGTGGCATGGATACCATTACTTATTGCTTTGTTAATTGCAATCACTGGGAAGTTGTGTTGGAGAGTCCCTCTGTATCTCTCTGGTGTATAACAGCATGGCTTTTTCAAAAGTGTATTTGATAATTGAAAAAAGAACTTGTTTAGAGGAATTGCTGTTATGAATAAACACAGTATTTTATCACGAAGATGTATTTAATGTGAATTGGCTCATCGGAATCCTTCTGTTGGAGGGCACAAAGAAATTTTATTTATCTTATATTGGTATTGAGTAATTTTTCATTTACATAAGCTTTGCATAAGAACTTGAATGCTAATGGTTTTGCATGCATAGGATGCAAGAAAAATATATTTACCCTGCTGCATTGTGGTATTTGTCGATCATACATGGTTAATTTTAAGTATTGCTGACAAATTAAAAGCATTTTGGTCGAGGGAATTAAGCATGGAGTTCTGCTGGTGCCACATGTATGCAAATATGCTGCACACTGGTAGCCAACTTTTGTAGTGCTGATATGCAAAACGGTATGTTGCCGTATAAATGAGAAGCAGTAGCAAAGTGCACTTAAAATACGAAAGAATAGGGCTGTTGATAAGATTAGGGGTGTTTTTACATGTAATGAGTAACTGTTTCTCATTGCTTTACATATGGTTGAAGAAGGTGAAAGATTCCGATAAAATTGTTAACACGCTTATTTATTTATATCATTTAATACAACTGCTGTTGTTAATGTAGAGAATAACTTGTTTAACTGTTAATTAATAGTGTAAAGGATTACTTTTGGTTTTACGAAATATCTGTGAAGAATGTTTGGGCTCATTGATGCTGCAAATGTCACTTGTATATTGAGTCTGTGATATTGAAACAATTGTATTTTTGAGCAATGATGTGGTGTTGCTGATTAATGTTTATCACAGACTATTCTAGGAATAGTTTTTATGTTAAAGGACTAGTTTTTCAGTCCTGAACTTAAATAAGTGGCTTGGCAATCCATAGTTAGATTTGCATCCATTGAGAAATATACTCACTACAGTTATGGTGCTCATTTTTATGGGTCATTATTTCAATCTGAAAATTTAAATGTTTCCCCTAATGGTTTTTTTTATCTCTTCTGGTCAAGTTTCTTTTTTGACTATTTGGTTTTAATAAAATAGCTTGGTACTCACTTCGTTTGCATATTGAATAAAATTGTTCATTTGTGGTATTTAGCCTGTTTATAGGTTTTGGTGAGTATTTTATTTGAAATATAGGGATAGATTTATTGTACAAATTTACTGACCATGTATATATTGCATTGAAGTGTCTGACTAAAAATTCTGCTCTGTGAGGTTTGCCATTTACTAGATGATTTAACCTTGTTCAGAGGTTGTGACTGAAAGAAACTGTATATAAAAATCTTTTGTAAGTTGTTCCTTGACTTGAAAAGTCTGAAAGCTGTTATTTTAACTGCTAATATTGCCTCCAGGTGGTTGCAGCTATTGAATTGTTGAAAGCCTTGATGGAACTAATTGATTATTTGCGTCCCGTGGAATCTTGTTTTGTACTTTCGATATATTTTCTATTCCTTCTCTTAAAGAGAGGGGTTTGTAGTTTGATGTGTGATAGTTAGTCCTGGTCTTATATAGTGTAGGTATGACAGGTTTTGTGTAAATATGCCGCTTGATAACTTCCATTTTGTGTAAAACTTTGTTTGAATTTGTTTTAAAAGATACTGTATAGAGCTATATAGATAACTTGTAAATAAATGCCAAATGTCTGGTTATTATCAATTTGTCATTTTAGTTGCATTATTGATACCTGTAATTTTCTGGTTCCTAGTCCCTTTAATAACATTAATTATAAGACTTAAGTTACAGTTCAGAAACTGGGGATAACTTGTATATTGAAGGAGTCTTTAAGAGGTATACACCATGCTCTCACTTGTACTAATGATTAACAATTGCTCATTCTTACAGCATAAATTTTTCTCATTCTACTGACTTGCATATTTATTGCTTAAGATTCTGACTCCCATATACTTCATAAGTTTTTTGTTTCAGTAATTGTTGGTCTCTTGAAATCCCAGTGCAGATTATTGTAATGGTGTTTTGTTCTACTTGTTATTGATTTTGTTTTGGGGTGAAATTTGATTGTATTTAAAATTCCTGGAAGGGTAATTCAATTCAGATCTCCTTATCACTACTACTTATTCTTTTGAGTGTTCATGTTTACTTAAGATGTTCAAGACTTCCCTGTGTTACAATGTTATCTGTAGGGGATTGATTTATTAGCCAGATGCATGTTGACTTTACAAAATGTTTTGTACATATGTAGATATTCTCATGCTCAGCCTATTATAATTCTCTACTATGTGTTTTATATCAATTACTTTATAGTTATATGTTTAAGTTTTACTAAAAAGTACAATCTATAGAAGGTTTTTTGAGAACAATTTTTAAAATACAGCTATTTGCATTTCATTTACCAAGTGCTGAAACGAAGTAGTTGTCTGTTATAGATATGTAAGTAAGTTCTCTTTGCCATGAAGAAACGTCAGAATCGTGTAGTGTTAAATATGTCGTCGGCATTGATGGACATTGGCTAATTGGGCAAACAAAACCCTGCCCATTCCAAAAGGGCCTAAAGGACCACAAGAAGTTGCTAATTAGTCCAACAAGTGTTCCTACCACAAAAAATCTGAGGTTTTACTAAATTTTTCTCTTACCTCTACTAGTTACTAACTAATGTCCTGTACTACACAAAATTATCCATAAATTAACATGGTTCCTTTTGAAAATCTGACATCTGTAATATCAATATTATGGAGAGCTAATTAAATTTAAGAAGTACAATTTCTTAGCATATTTTTCAAAAGACTACCTAAAAATAGTCACCAAAATAAAAAGTAATGAAAGCTCTGATTCATCCACAGGTAATACGGAAGGGAGAAACAAAAAGGACTCTGTTTTTCCACCTTCCATTCCCATCCTATACAACTTTCCTCCCAGTCTGAAGAGCCTATTCATGCTGACAAGACTTGAAATTACACTGAAAAAAAATTATGATACGAGATTATTAATTATTATCTCGTAGTTCCAACTCCCCCCTGATGCAGGTGTACAGTGATGATATGAATTATAAAAATTATTAAGGACTTTCAATGATTTTACAGTGAATTGTGAAATTGCCAAACAAATTAGCAACGACACTGCTTTGCCTAAACAAAACCATTATATTCAAAACTGTCGATTTAATTTACAATTGTATTTTTATGCCAGATTTTTGCATTGACTCGATCTGAATAAATATTTTTTCTAATGTGATGCTAAATTTGATTAATATTACATTTTTTATTAAAACTATTTATATACTATAAGTATTGTAGTTGCAAATTCTTTGTTTTCATGGTGGCTTCAACGGCTTTAGCAAATTTTTAAGATGTCCCTCTTCAATGCTGCTATAATGCTTAAATATATTAAAATGCCTTGCGGTAGCATTTTAAAAATTAAATGTGATATTTTATTACATGTAATTCCGGAGTAAATTTTTAATTTAAAAAAGTATAAGTAAGAAAACATTACTTTGAGTCGAGTTGCGCCATTGGTTAAAGCTAGTCGTTGGTCAGAACATAGGCGTTTATTTTGCAACGAAGTTTCCTGTGTCTCCATTCATTTAAAGTAGTTAAAAATTGCGAATATAAACTGAGGTAAATTGTTTTGCAAGATTAATAGGCAACGAATTAATGGAATAAAATCTCAAGGATTGGATTATTAACAACAAACCACCGCATAGGAGATGGCGGCATTACATCACTTTTTGGTTAGTACATTTCTTCGCAATATCCCCAGGCTTTTGTAATAATATTTTTAAACTTGCACATAACGAAAGGAAATTTATTCAACTTGGATGGTGTTATCTCACTCGTTTCGGGTTCTTCTTACTCCGTATAAGCTTATCATGATAGTATTGCTTTTGTATTAGCAGAATTTGTGATTTTCCCTCCAACCGTACTTTCGATCAGTGAATGTAGTGAACGGTCTAAGAGGCGAGATGTTAAATTTGAGTGGTCATTGCCACGTTTGCATACGTGGGGAACATACACTTAATGCACTTTTAGGTAGTTGCTTACAATGGTCATGGTTTTGTCCATCACTGATAAGTGTGAACGTTAACCGCCATATGTGAAATGTATCCTTAAGCCTAAAAGAAATTTAAACTCTTAAGGAATAATAAAATATCTCTTTGTTGTAGAAAGAGGCATTAATGTACCAACTTAAGTTAATTTTATAAATCACAATTGTTTATAACAGCGCTTTGTGGCTTATTCAAAATCAGGAAACATGGCGCGTCGTGATTCATGGTCATGGAGGCCGCAGCGCCGCCGGATATGGAGTGGAAACCAAGGTAACCAAGAAGGAAAAGAGATTCTTTCGGCATCAACAGGTCGGAAAGTTTCTTCGTAGATCGCATTTGAAAACTTCGGATTAGGATAGATTTAAGTTCTAGAACCGGAAACTGTGACTTACCTTTTTGGGAATGGAAAATTTCTGAAAGGTAATGGATCTTTCTGAATGAGAGAAATATTACGTATTATGTAAATTTCCGCCATGTGTAAAGTACTACAAAAGGTAATCATGAATACGTGAAATAATTGTTCCCTGGCAATCATTCATATATTTAATATGAGAAATAAAATTTAAACCTGTAATCTTTTGCGATAACTGTTAGTTAATTAGCGTTACCTTTTGGAAAAAGAATGAGGAAGTTTGCTTCACTAAATTCCTCTCGAATGTGGATATTTTGTTTCCACACTTCCGGAGTTGGTAACACCCTGTATCTTTTAGCCATAGAATCACCCCTAAATTTTTGCTGTATTTCCTGCCAGCAAGTAGTTTCAGGTGTTATTACAAATTAAAAAAAACTTAAGTAATCTATAAGATGATGTCATGGTAGCCCTATGGGTAAGGTGCTTGGAATACTGAATATTAACAGGTTCAAGTTCCAATGTCAGTGGTCGCCCAGGACAGATTCAGCTAAACCCAAGGAAAACTCTGGGAACCAGGTAGGTCTTCCGGGCAAAGGGAAAGTAACTGGCCCCTTTACTCTGTTATGTGAATTTTCACACTACGTTGGGCTTAGTAATTGGTAATGCTCCGTCCTCACCTATAAAACTGATATTCGGGTTAAATACTGTGGTTGGTAAGTCATTGTATGGGGTTATATTTAGTTTTTATATTAAACATTTTCACAAGGCAGGTGTTTATTGCCCTCTGCAAAATAGAACATTTTTCTAAGGGTTTGGTGGATGAATGGATGGATTTTGGGTTTCCAATCTTTTTATATTTTTCTACATAATCTCACTTAGGTAAGGTGAACTAATTCATAACTCTAGCATCATGATACTGTCTTTGAGGTGATCCTCCTGAAGATATTCAAAGTAGAGATGGGCGATTCTGATTCGATTCACCTGGAAATCGATTATTTTGACACGATTTCCGATTATTTTGAATCCATTATTGTGATAAGATTCGATTCGTTTCCTTTCTGGTTCGATTCAGTTACGATCTCGATTCAATTACGATTCCTATTCAGTTCCGATTCAATTGCGATTGCAAAATATCTTTTGCATCTCAAAACACTGACGCCGTGACCTTTCCGACTTTGCCTTATTTGGTGCCGAACAGCTGGTTTCTGTCTCCAGTATTATATTACTGTTTAGATTTTAGTGTGTGATATCGATTCCAAATATCATCCATTGTGATAAGTCGATGCCCTAAATCAGTTTTATTCTTGTTAGAAGGAATTAAATATTTCATTCAAAAACATTTTTGATCTGCTATGAGCAGGTACCTTGAGTATATACACACACAACCCTACTCGTTCTTTTGAAACCCTCTTGTTTCACCGGTTTCATGAACTTTTATTTTGCCGGTCATTCAACATCAAATCATACAATATTTCAGTTTTAGGATTTCGGGGGTAAAAGTGGCGGTGTGGTAGCTGGTGAGGAGATGTTTTGCGAACAGGGATGTGTGGGAGCCGGACAGGAAAGCCTTTTTGTGTTCTTTAGATCTAA
>WURS02000018.1:379431-396255 GCA_011762765.2 Rhinocypha anisoptera
AAGATGAGCACCTTACTCCATAATAGGTTGGCTGAATACTCAGTTGCTGTGTAAATACTTGGTAACTTTCTCCTTTCAGTGCTCTATTTTCTCTTTCAATTTCTAGTTCGAGTGTTTGGCCGAAGCCGAATGTTTACAGTGGCTCAGTGACCCGGTGGAGAACCCGAATAGCTTTCACCAACGCTATACGCCGGAAAAACATCCGTTCTTTCTTCAGTGGCTCTCTCGTTTACCTCCTGTCTCAGCGATATTACTATCCCCAGCATCGAGAGCGTTCTGAATACGGTAGCATTTTTGACCTGAGATAGTTGATCTCATCAGCTTTCAAGGTGACATCGAGGGAATAATCCTAGCCAGAGAGCTCGACTACCCTGCTACTAGAAATCTCTCCCCTCTCTAGCCACACACTACTACGCTACAGGATATGAAACCATTAATTTAGTAATGGAATTCTGTACGTTATTATCTTTACGATTTTTGTTCTCATTGCGAGCAAAACTAAAATCACTTTGGGTCCTCTGATGGTAGTGTAGTTATAAATCAACGAAAGCATATAAACGGCAAATCCCTTTTTATCAATGCTGCGTGCATTCGTCTACATAATGTGTTCGATTTGTAAACGTGTATAACGCTGTAAACTACTCTACCATATCGCCCTCTTCCCAGGGATCAGAAATCCACATATTATAACTGTTCTTGCCATTGGGCATACTTATATTGCTTCCCGATGATTCATATCACCTACAGTTGCGAACATTTGTGGAAATAAGTTCACTACCTGTCCAAAGTGATTGATGACAAGTGCACCTGGCGAGTCCTTGGCTTTGGTTCTTTATATGTTTGTCGCAATCTTTTTTCGTGAGAACATGGTATGCTCAGTACCTACTCAAGTCGGAAAAAAAGATTCATTGAATTCTCCGTGAGGGAAGCGCCTAATCATTTCATTTTTGTATCCATTACAGAGCCCACTGCGGCCACGACATGTCCGTCGGGGATGTTCCGGTGTCCAGAAGGCAAGTGCATACCGTCGCTTTGGGTGTGCAACTACCTCAAGGACTGCGAGAAGGGAGAGGACGAATTCCAAGCGTGTCGTGAGTACCTGCTTCATTTGATTCTAATTTTTTTTGCTCATATACTATTTATTTACCAGATTCATTATCCAGTTGGTCTTCCGGAGAGTCTTCCTTGGGGGAGGAGTTAAAATTATCCTGGATGAAGAATTCAATTCTTCCACCGCTACCCTTAATTCCATACCCGTATATATTTTTCTGTTTCCCCGCACACTCTTAGGTAATTTGGGTCAATGATTCCATTAAAGTTTCGCCCTGAGGCTTCCTACCGGTCACCGTCCCTGCCGGTCCTTTCTTTCAAGAATACACCGCAAACCGAGTCTTAATTCTCTTTTTCCTGCAACCACATCAGTGGTTAACGAACCCCAGCCAGTCGTAAGACGTATGTCCACAGGGTGGCCACCTAATCAGGAATTCTTGGAAATAGTGTAAATTTAGAGAAACTTTTTGGTCTGCCTAAGACTAAGGCTATAGTAAATGATTCATGAAATTTTAAGAGTATACAAATATACCCTATGAGACGCGAAGACTGTGTGCTGAAAAACTTTGCACGTGCATTTTATCTCTTTACTTAAACTCTGTAAATATATCAGAGTAAAAGATTCTAGGAGAATTGCATTGTTATTCAGTCCTCATTATTCCAAATTCATCGACTTGGTTCTTTTATCTCATTGTGTCTTTTACTTGTCAGGGCGCACTTATTTAACGTCTTTTGAGTGTAGTTAAGTATATGCCTTATTTATTGTGACTCTGCCAGGGCGATTGTCACATTCTTTATCTTTGTACTTTAAAAAGAAGTTATTTTATTGGCCATTATAGAACTTTTCAGAAACTTTATTGATATTTCATGAATGGTAGGGTACTCCTGGGATCTGTGAGTGCATATCAATAAGCATATGGAACAGATATGACAATTGTAGATGGTCATTTAGTCCCATTTAGTGAAAAAATAATAATTCCAGCTAAATTCCCTTAGCAATTCGAATTCTTTATCTTAGAGATTCTGGTATTTAACTTCGCTTGTCAAAAATAACGTGCCCCTCACGGCCAAATGAAAGTTACAAAATGAAACAATTGTGTCGTGTGGAGACAAGCAACGTAATTTAGGTCTTTTTTACTGGGGTAATTCGATAATTTGTCTAAAATCTCGAGTCATTATTCTTAAAAATGTTGTGAAATTCCGGTATCTCATGGTAACTTATTGATTCTATATTTCGGCTTTTTGGGGAATTCATTAAGGTAGAATATCTTAGTTTTTTGCTTTGTATTTTTTTTACCAGATCGCCTGCATACTTCCATCCCTGTTTTCACAATTCCATGGGGAATGTTTAGCTATTTGTTTTTTTTGCCGCTTTCAGCTCCGCCGGACTGCGAGCCTGGTCAGTTGTCATGCGGTCAGTACGTCTGGAACAAGACGTACTGCATCCCCACGCACCACCGCTGCGACATGACGGTGGACTGTGTGGACGGAACAGATGAAGCGGACTGCAGTAAGTGAATATTTGGCATCACAAGTCTCTCCTTCAAATGAACTCATTGTGCCGCATGCTTGTTATAGCTTAATGATATTCGAAATGTAATGACCGAAAGAAGCATCTATTTCTTATTCGACTAGCATCAACCAAAATATATTTGCAATATATTTCGAATGAGATTGAATGAATGGATGGAAAAAGGCAAAGTTATTTACTTATTTCCTTAGAGATATCACAATTGAGAAGTTGTATTTTATGTGTTTTTTAGCGATTACTTGAAAATATTTCCTGAAGAAATAAAGAATTCTAAAATTTTGTTGGTTTCCTTCATAGGATCTGCCCTTACTACGACTGAAATAACTGATATTTTACGGTTATTTTAAATATATATATCCAAAAAGGCTCGGATGAAAAGGTAGTGTAAGGTACCATAAATAATTGAGCATAGTATTTTTCATTTCAAAGCTGTCCCATATTGGGCTTATGCAGATGAGATGCAGTCACAAAGTTAGCAACCAGTACGCTTCAGTTCGAACAACCATTTAGCATTTGATATACAAGCAGATAGCAGCAGTGCACCATTGATATATGCTGAGATATTGCACGAATTCAAGACATGGTGTATGCACATTTTGAAAAGGATTTCATTTTCATGACAAGGGTTTTCATTCCCCAGGTAGCACATTAGTCACCCTATATGTCACCTTGTATATGAATTGCATCGAATTCCACTGGGTCAAGTATTCTGTTGCCAACGTTGAGGCGGCAAACTCCGCCACCGCATTCATGGTGTTGACACCCTGAAGATGGTTGTAGACTTTGCCGTCGAAATGTCGGCAGCAGAATACCTGACCCTGTGGAAATCCCGTAAATAATTCACCAGTATCTTCTTCATATTTTGATATTTTGGGTATTATCCATATTCGAAGTGGAATAATATCCATAAATCAACTGGATAGATATCGACCAGTTTGCAATCTGGGTTATTCCTGCTCCAATGTTTTCCCGAGTTTATCATTGCGCCAACCAGGTTAGCCTGGTGGGTAGTATGCTCGCCGGCTATTTTTTTTGTCGCGGGTTCGAATCTCGCCTTGGGCATTGGTGTTGTGTTTGTCCAGTTGGGTTTTTTTATGACTTGAAGAGGTGCGAAATGACCATATCCATCGAAGCACCCTCTAAACTAAAATACTGCTACTACTTTATATTAGCTAATATTGTTACAAATTATTTGCCAATTCATTGCTCAAGGGTTTTACAGTTGACGTTTTCATGTGATAAATACTCTTGACTTCACTCCCCTCTTCCAGCATATCGAAAGTGCTTATCGGATGACTTCCACTGTGGACCCAATGGTCCTTGCCTGCCAAAAGAAAAGAGGTGCGACGGCTACTTCGACTGCCGGAACAAGAAAGACGAGGAGGGATGCGGAACAGGAGGTAATGCCAGACCCGGAGTTGCCTGCAGCCTTGACCAGTTCCACTGTGCCAACGGACAGAGATGTATCGACGCCACACAGAAATGCAACCACCGCAAGGACTGCAGCGACGGAAGCGACGAAGAGAATTGCAGTAAGTTCTTGTAGGAGAGTCTCTGAGTGAATTGTCTGAGAGCGAGGAAAAATATGCCATGTAGATGATGAGTTTTTCAATTTTCCAGATGAAGTAGTTCTCGAAAATTTTAGAGGCGTATCATTCTCACAATCCAGATGCAAAAATCAATGCCGGGGCTCCCATTTCACATGGCCTTAATTTAATTGCATTATTCAGATTAATCTGTACTGTAAATATCTCCTAAGTGAAAATCTGAATTAAAAAATAAGTCATGCCTTGAGCATATAACTGTGTTGAAAATATGTTGATGCAAGGTTCAGAAAGCAATTAAAAATACTCAAATATAGGATGGTGAAATGTAGCCTTTGTGTGATACAATCCTCACAGCTCTTATCTACATTTTTAAGGAATGAATAAGTCCTTAAGTTGTGGTTTTAGAATTCACCATAATGCAGTGTCAGGAGAATATTTCTGTATTGAAGTTGTCTGAGTAAACTGAATTTTTTACTAAGTTTGTGATGTAAATCACTGATTTTTTATTCCAATGTGAGTAGAGGTGGGCGATTCCGATTCGATTAACTCGGAAATCGATTATTGTGATCCGATTCTGATTCGATTCGTTTCCTTTCCGATTCGATTCAATTCATATTCCGATTCAGTTACGATTTCGTTTCCGTTACAATTCCGATTGGAATCGATTCACATGATGCGATTCGAATCCATTTAGAGGATCCGATTTTTCTGGAGAATCGATGCACACGATACGATTCGAATCGAATTGGTCAAATCGATTCATTCCTTGAAATCGCCCATCTCTAAATGTGAGTCATTTACAAGGGTGCATCACAAAAATTTTAATATTTACCTTTCTCAATTTATTCCTTATTAATTACTAACAAAAACTTTCTATTTATTTTATACCATATGAGAAAGAGATCCCTTGGATTATATTTACACCCACGGCCAAATGGCTATCCTAACACCAATTGTTAAAATCAATGGCAGCTAGTCAGGAATTTTTAGTCCGTTGAAGATGAGGATATTAATACAATAATATCATAAGTATTCATTGACAGGGTGATGCCATTATTCAATCCGAGACCTGTGGAAGAACTTTTAAATATTTAAATAAGAAAAAATGGAACCTTAAGATGGAACCTTGACAGACTCCTGAAGCAATATAATGTCTTTTGTAGGAAGACTTCCAAACATTGGCAGAGGGCTATATTTTGAGAGATTTATCTAAGCTATTCATTAGCTATAAATGCCAGCTATATTATAGCTACAAATAAAGCTATATTAGCCATGCCAGCTTTGATGTTTGTATGACATTTGGAAATATTTTAGAGGGGGAATTTCTTACTACTATATTTTTAGGCCTTCAGTCATATAAATCATTTGTACTGTCATAATTTTTTCAGTAGGAATTATTTTTTATGTCATCAATACTCAAAACATTGATTCATTGATTTGTAGAAAGAGGAGATTATTAGAATGAAATGAGAAATATTACTGAGAATAGTCAAATACTATATCTAAGTTCATTATCATCATTTCCTATTGTTGTGGTTAACATGATAACAGTAACCTGTGTTTCTATTTCTCCATCCAGATTTTCCTCCGTGCCATGGTGGACAATTTCGTTGTGCCAATGCCCTCTGTATTCCTGCCAGTTTTCATTGTGATGGATATAGGGATTGTATGGATGGAAGTGATGAAGCCAATTGTACGGCTGTAGCTTGTCCAGAAAATAAGTTCCTTTGTCCCAAGGGTGGACCAGGTAATAGTCCTCGTTGTATTAGTAGGTCTCAACTCTGTGATGGGAAACGTGACTGTGAAGACTCTGCTGATGAGGAAACAGCATGCTGTAAGTTCTCCATGTTAATCAAATTCACTTGAAAGGGAGATTCCCTTAAATTAAGTCATTGTACATGTTTTAGAATAAATTAAATGTAAAAAAGCAATATTTTGGTGTTTGAGGCAAGTACTATACCAAATCTTTACAATGGAGTGCTCAGATGTACTCATTTGCCAGGAAAGGGTAAGTATTTATTTACTTCAGCAAAAAGGTCTCTTGATGAGTTAGTTGCCACTATTCATTGTTGTCAATGTTCTTCTGAAGATATTGTGTTTATAAGAAAAATTGAAGGACAACTTGAATTACCCCTATATCATGGAAAAATATTGTATAATTACTGAAGAGCCATTGGGAAATATGTCATCATAAACCCCCAAGTACTCTTATTTTCATTTACGTTCTTTGAAGTTACTATCACTCTTATGCATGTGTGAATTTTTTAAATACTGGAGTGTGATTTGATTTAATTACCAATAGGTAGTTGGGGGTGAGCTCTTGCCTATGAAATGAGATTGAAGGAAGAAGCTTGTATCCAATATAAGGGATGAATTGGAACTCCTTTTTAAGAAGCAAACTGGTTAGACAATGCTCAACCTCCTTAAGTGGCACAGTACTAACCTTTGTCAAGTCACTCAATACAATCTCTCCCATTTGATGGTCACCGGTTGACTGAAATATTGGTATAGGAGTCTCTCGATCACCTCTTATTACTTGAGGAGGCTGAGCACAACATAGTACTGGTTTTCTTCGTAGAAGGAGATACTAGTTCACCCCTTATATATTGACTTCAGGTTTCTTCCTTCATTACCATAGAACTTATGACATTTGTCCTTCAGTTTCATTTTACCATTTTATATTTTGTAGAGTTAGTAATTTTACAGCATATGAATGGTGGCTTATGTCTTCAAACAATTTGATTTCAAACAGCAACCAGCAGTTGTCCAACACTTGGATGTGAATACAAATGTCAAGCATCATTAACAGGAGGAAGCTGCTATTGTCCTGAGGGCAGACAGGTAGCAAATGACACCCGGACTTGTATTGGTAAGCATCAATGAAGAAAGTTCTCAATTTGAATTGAATTTTATATTTAACTTTTACAAAACTGAAATTTTTAAAAGCCAGTTTACTCTTGTACTTGAATATGGGTACCAGAATCTAGTAACTACTAGTATAATCGCTCACCTCAGATGTAGAAAACGAGAAGGTTATTTCATAAGTGAGGGTCACCATGTCCATGTAGCATGTGAAAATTATAAATCAGGGTGACTTATGCCATCTGTGATTTCTCAGGAAGATTCTGGTACCCAGAAAATCATTCTTTTCTAACTAAAGTAATTTCTATGTCATCTTCCTCTAATAAGGCTCAATTATAATTGGTCTTTCTTTTTTTAATTCAAATCCATATAATTTTCAAGTTGGAAAGTTAATTATCCTTAAAGGCCTCATGAAATAATTATTTATAATCCATTCACTATGGAATGAAGAAATCTGGCATATTTATTATGGAACATTTTTACATTACATTGAAAATGGTATCCTGGGTTTTGTTACAGATCGTAATGAATGCAATGAATGGGGATATTGTGACCAACTTTGTTCAAACACAATGGGAGGCTACAAGTGTTCCTGTCTTGCTGGCTACTCTCTGAATTCTGATGGCACTAGATGTTCAGCGTCGACTTCTGGTGAAAAGCTCTTCTTTGCCCACGATCGCTCCATTTGGAGAATGGGACCAGCTGGAGAAGGTGCTCGATTGGTTGCAAATGCCAGTGGAGGAATGGGATCATCGAGTGTCCCTGTCACTGTAGGCTCCGGAGGAATCACTTTTGGGTCTGGAGGGAGTAATGGAGGAGTTAGTGGTTTGGATTACCATGCGGCCAGGGGACTTCTTTTCTGGTCAGACACCAAAACGAAGAGGGTCTATTCTCAGTTACTACCAACTGATACATCTTCATCAAGGTAATAGAAGAATTAATCATGATGATATATTAGAAAGTAATGGTTAAAGACTTTTTGAGGAAGTATCATTCTAAGAAATCAAGATATTACCAGTAAGGTCCACCAGTAGAGGTTTTTTCTCATCACCTAGATTTCATCATTTATTCATACTATGTATTGTCTAAAGATCATCTGGATTATTTTCACCAATAGTTTGAGGACTTGACTAGACATTATATCAAAAGGTACATGATGGTAATCAAAATGCTGATTTCCTATGTTCATCTCAAAGTGTACATCAAAAATCAAGAGAAACTTACTGTGCTGACTTGTGATTTTATTTAATTTTGTATGCATGGATTACAATACATATAGATATTATGAATTGAATGAATCACCAGGAATATCTAATATGAGTAAAGTTTGTGTAGATTTTCATTAAAAAATATAATTACATAAATGGTAAGTATTAAACAAGGAAAACTTGAGCTTTTCAGTTATTTCACTACTATAGTATAGATTGTTGGGATTTTCAAGGTTCAATTAAACAGATAATCACCACTCTAAAAACTAATTTAAAAACTATTTATTGTGATGTATTTAAAAATAGGAATGCTGGATTTGTATCCTTCTCTATATAACTATTTATAACAATTTTAAACCACATTATGGTTGTACTATATTTGTATCAGTTTTTAAATTGGCACATTTTCTTTTAATATTTTTATAGGACTGATATGAGTTCAACGTTAACCTCTAAAGTAGTGGATGTTGGTGTCCCAGCTGGTACATGGTGGTCTCCTGTGGCTTTGGCTGTGGATTGGGTTGGAGACAAATTGTATGTTGCAGATTCTCTCGGGGAAAAAATTGATGTCCTTGAGCTGGATGGGAGGTGGCATGCAATTGTTCTAGGAACAAACCTGAGTTCTCCAGCTGACATTGCATTGGATCCTACAGTTGGGTAGGTATTTCTGGAGTAAGAAGCAAGAAATATTTAAAATGAAACTTCCCATTTCCGTTACAAAAGGTTTTCATCTACAATGTACATTCATTGATAATTTGAACCATGTTTGTCAAGATCAATGCAAGAAAAAAAGTATCTGAAAGTATTTCAATATACATAAATACACATTATGCCTTTTCAGATATCCGCCTCTCATTCTTCCTTTAACTCTCTTGCTTTTCATTGAGATTCATTGAACATATGTAATTGGAAATCATTGGTTCATCATATCATGTATCCTTTCTCTCTCAATTCACTTGCATTTCTCTTCACTACCAATTCAGCCTCATAACAACAGTATGTGCATTGAGACAAAGGGGATGAGAACTGCTGGAAAATTTTAATGTATAAAAAATTTGCAGTCCCTTCACACAATCCTACTACTTTTGCAAGTCCATTCAACATGAAACCTGAAAATTGTGAGGATGCTTGAATGAAATTAGACCAGGGGCTATTTTTTATGCAAGTGTGCAGGAATTTTGTGAAGTGCAAGTACTTGTATCATGCAAACAGTCCTTAAGATATAACTAACTGAGAATACTCTAATCACAGAAATATTTTCCATGACTCTGTAGTCGATTTAAAGTTTTTCATCCAAAGTTGAAAAATGTCTTAATGCATTGTTATGAATACACCAAATTTAGCTTCTTGCTTTTCATGTTTCATCCTCTTATACATCCTGGGGCCGCAACATTTAACAAACTATACTATAGATGTCTTCAGGTCAGACTGAAGTGAGGTCAGGACTCACCATCATAGCGTGTATACATAGAGAAAACCCAAAAATCAAGAAGCCATCTCTGGATGCTGAAAAGACCCTTATCAAAAATTAAACATGATTTAATTTCCTTGATATTCTCTTTCTAGGTATATGTTCATAGCAGACAGCAATCAAGTTTTAAGGGCCAACATGGATGGAACCGATGATAAAGCAATTGTCTCTGAAGCTGCATATAAGGCCTCTGGTGTAACAGTGGATATAATAGCTCGCAGAGTGTTCTGGTGTGATTCATTGTTGGACTACATTGAAACAGTGGACTATGATGGAAACAACAGGATATTGGTTCTTAGAGGTGAGAATAATTTTTCCATTTTATGGAAAAATATTGAAAGTATAATAGATGTCCTATTATTATAATCTTCTGTACATTTTGTATTGCAAATTCCCAAAGTTAATCTTTTTTGAATGATGAAATGTCTCAATCCATACTGTATAACTTGTAATCAATTTCACAAGGAACAATATCACTTACAGGTCAATCAGTTCCCTCACCATCCAGACTAGCAGTGTTTGAAAACAGGATATACTGGTCTGACAGCACCAAGCAAGGAATTATGAGTGTTGACAAATTTGAAGGAGCAAATTCAATCCAAGCTGTTTATAGGATGCGTGATGTGAGAGAACCAAAGGCTGTCAAAGTATATCACCCATTGGTACAAATTAAAGGTTGGTGGAAAATTAGATTTAATATCCTAGAAAAGCATTTAACTTAAAATAAAGAAATATACATATTATGCACATCAGTGTTTCTGTTATTTTTGGTTAAATATATAGGCTTATAAAATTGAATAATTTTAATCAGATGTGAGTTAACATAACTTTATTAACTTTTTCAATCAATTATTTTTGTAGAAAATTGTTGACAGGCATACCACTTTTCAATTTATACTTTTATGATCAATAAAAACACTTGCATAATGGAAAAATGTTTGTTGTTGGGAAATTTAAGATATATTTATGAGTTTCCGACTTCACAATTGAGGTCATGGTAGCCCAGTGATTAGAACATTGACTACCTAATGAGGGATCTGGGTTCAAGGCCCAGTGATGCCTCTGGTCACCTCTGCATACCTCCTGATAAATTTTGAGTACCATAGAGGGCACAGGGAAAGAAACAGGCTCCCCTACCTTTATATGTGAATTTTTAAACATTCTTCAGCTTAGTACTATCCTCATGTACCAAACTAACTTTAGGGTTGAAAGCTGTGGCTTTCTTTTAACCTTGAAAAGCATGCTATTGGTTATTCTTGTAACTCTTGTGGGTATGGTAGAATTCTGGAAGATTCAATTGTCAATTAGAAATGGAAGAAAGTTAATTTTATCGTATTTCCCTTGAAAACATGATGTACATTTCTTTCATTTTAGAAGAAAATTTAATCATACATATGTCAAATCATTTATTTTCAGCTTCAAATCCTTGTGGAAATAACAATGGACACTGTGCACAAATGTGCATTGTCACCGCTTCCACCTCAGGGCCACGTGGAAATCTTGGTTACCGCTGTGCTTGCAACATTGGATGGAGGCTTGCATCGGATGGCAAAAATTGCAACTGTAAGTTTAGTCCATTGTATCCATTACCTTTCTATCAGTGTCATTACTACCCATTTAAATCATGGGAGAACTTTCAAATATGGGTTCTGCTCTTGGAGTAGTTCAGGCATTAAAAACTTTAGCAAATGTAACCTTAATTAAGCATAAGGGTAGATAAGCAATCGCAGCAGGAATCACTTGGTGGAACCCTTTCATGATTATAACAGATAAAACATAAAATATATAATTTGCCATTCCACACAAAATTATTTTAATCGTGACCAGTTTTGACACTGAGTGTATCATTGTCGAAACCGGTCACGGTTAAAATAAATTTAGCATGAAATGGAAAAGTATATATTTTGTGTTTTATCTATTATCATCATAAGAGTATATTCATTATGTTCATAGTGGACTAGATAAAGTCTAGAATAAAAAAATTATTTTATATTTCTAAGGGTTTTCATGATTCTTTCCTTTGCATTCCATTTGGGCTTTCCACCACCTCAAATCATTTCCTTTACTGATTCTTATAAAACAGTAAAATACTCTGAAATGTCACATTATTACCAATTCCATGGCATTCCTTTTTCCTATTTACAAATTATATCATTAATGAAGTTAGCCAAAAACTTTAATTTTCAGCTTTTTAACACTTGACTCTTGTTTTCAGTGGTCGAAGAATTCTTGATGTATTCTCAGCAGAGGTTTATCAAAGGTAGAGTTTTAGATTCTGTTACCCGAGGATTCTCTGATGCCATTGTTCCTGTTGTATCAAGACGAGCAAGATTTGTTGGACTTGACTTTGACTCTCATGATGAATATATTTACTATTCTGATGTTCTTCAGGATGTTATTTACAGAATACATCGTAATGGCACAGGTATGTTCTTTGGATAGGATTTAATTATGATTGCTGCTAATTGAATATTTTGTCTTCATAAACATCTCTAATGGAAATTTACATTTAAAATAGATTAAATAAGAATGCCAGGTTGTAATCAACATGATTATGGGTTTTAGTAAATGGAATAAAATAAATCCTGAAAGTAATATTTAAGTTATAAGCGTCTATCTAAAACTTTGTACACTCTTCAAGGTAACACCTTGTTGATTGTTGAAGTTGCTTTAAATTCTTCATTGTGAAAATATGATTGAAGTAATCATCTAAGTAATGGCATTACTATTAATAATTATTTGTACTCTTTCAGGACGTGAGATTGTACTTGCATCACAGAATGAAGGTGTGGAGGGATTGGCTGTAGATTGGGCTGCAAAAAATTTGTATTACATTGACAGCCGTAAAGGAACTCTTAACGTTCTTAGTACCCGAAATGTTACATATCGACGTACATTGCTGAAAAATTTGAAAAGGCCTAGAGCAATCGTTGTACATCCCAACAAAGGGTAAGAGAAGGACCTCTTTAGGAAAAATTATTTAGTATGTAAATAGACATATACAAAGACGTTTGAAGGGTATTTTCCATATAATTGGGGAATATTACTGATTGATTATTTTTGGATTTTAAACAAAATGATAAATGGAGGGAAAGGCAATGCAGTGAGGCAAAAATGTTGATAAACCTGGTTCAAGGGAATAGTGGTTTAATGTCTGAAAACCCCACTTAGGATGTCAATGGTGAAACATCAATGCCAAGAGATTAATTTATTACTATGTCACAAAATGTTAACATCCAACTTTTTACTTCCTAATCAGCTAATTAATTAGTTATTGAAATGTTTCCTAAACATTTGTTGGGTGATCAATTATTACAATTAGTACTAAAGTAATTTCAATCAAGTCTCCTAAGAATGTAACTGTAAAATTCTGGTTCAGATATAGTTAATGATAGATATCATAATTTTAAAAAGTATACGGTATGGTTTCCTTTCTATCACATCTTAAGTTTTCGTTGAGAACATAAAATTTGTAAATGAACATTTTAATGATCTTTCATGCTATCATTTCTGCAGATTCATCTTCTTCTCTGAATGGGACAGACCTGCTAATATCAGTCGAGCTCGTACTGATGGTACAGGGCTGGTAGTGTTCCGTAATCTTACTCTGGGATGGCCGAATGGACTTTCAGTAGACTTTTTAGCTGATCGCTTGTACTGGTGCGATGCCCTCTTAGACCATGTGCAACATTCTGACCTGGAGGGCAAGGATGTGCGTACTGTGAGTGCCAGGCTGATACGACACCCATTCTCAATTGTAATCCATGGTGGTAAGTTCAGAATTATTTATTTCTGTTTTGCATTGGATGTGAACAAGTAGTGTCATAAAATAAATAGCGAATTATGCCATTTTTTATTCTTTATAGCTAATCAGTTGTAATCACCATTTCTTTCAGAATGGATGTATATTACTGATTGGCGTTTGGATGCCATCATCAAGATAAACAAATTGACAGGTGCCGGAGAAGAAGTTGTCATCAAAGAGCCACCATCAAATAGATTATATGGAGTAAAAGTCTTCAGTCAAGTTGTACAAGCAATTGATCCACTGCAACCATGTTCCATTAACAATGGAGGCTGTCAAAAGATGTGTTTTGCCATTCCTAGAAATGAAAATGCTTCCACATCAACATCTTCCATGTCCAAGTCTTCTCCCCCAACCGTGAGCACTCTGAAGGTAATTTGCATTTTAAGCAATAACCATGAATGTTTAAGCCATTGACATCCTGCTTAATTCTTTCCTAAGAATATGTCAACTCCTGGGCATAATATAATAAATATCATAAGTTCATTGCTTTTAGAAACAAACAATCAGTTATGTAATTTTACCAGGGGCTTGCATTGCATAAGTATAACTGATGATATTAATTGTATACCATGGTTGTCTCAAAAGTATGAAGTTTTTCACAAAGTCCTTTCCGAAATGCAATTTTTTCATATGAACCATAAACATTCCCAGGCCCAGTGCGGTTGCCCATATGGAGAGCGCCTGGTTGAAGGTGAAGATAGTACAACTTGTGCCGCAGATCCTGATGCTGAACCACCCTTGGCAGCCTGTCCAAATGCATGGGACTTCACTTGCAACAATCAGCGTTGTGTACCCAAGGCGTGGGTTTGCGATGGTGATGATGATTGTCTCGATAATTCAGATGAGGAGCAGAACTGCACAAGTGAGACTTTTTTTTTCGACTTTCTTTATAAGTGTCTGTTAACTCATATCTTTTGACAGTTATAATAAAGTTCGGGCATTAAATTGATTCAGACTTTTCAAAAGGCTGCTCAAATCATTCTTTGAAAACAATCTAGTGGAAACTGGAACTTTGTGAAAGCTAGGTGCTTGAAGTTACTTTACAAATGAAAAATACATATTTCAACATAAAATTCTTATTAGGTAGGATTATAGTTAACATAAACTGAAGATTACAAGTCTATAAATCTATAGATAGTACATTTAATCACACATCATAATAGTAAGTTAAAAATTTGTAAAGTTAATCTAGAATTTTTCATTTCTAAGAGTATCTAAGCCACATGTTGTCTAATGGCTGACAGTATGTATTGGCTAAATATGAGTTAATCTAATCAAGATCCAACCATGCTTCAATCATTTGCTGAGTTAATTATGTTAAACTCATTATTATAACTCTGAGACATATCTCCCTAGGATTTAATTTATTTTCATGCATGATATGTAGTATTGTCATTTAGCCTTGCTCCACCAGTGAGTGATTATACCAAGCTAACTAGCTTTTTTGCTATTTTGGTAAATATTATTTTCTTGAACAAGCCTTCATTTAAAAATTACCTGGAGACTCACTTATCAGACTAAAAGAGAAGCTCAAAGTTTACTCTCATTGTGCTCCCTTTAGTAGCTTTCCAATAACGATGTTTCTTTAGATGATTCAATGTGAACTTATACTATTTTGTCTAGAGAAACCCTTTTGATGGTTTACTATGCAAAAATCCAATTTCTTAACGGGATACCTTGGGGAAATGCATCAGCTGTGCTGTTCTCTACTCAAAAAAGAGCCATAAAATTAATTGTAATTGTATCAGTTAAAACTCCTTCGAGACCTATTTTTCAGGCTCTCAATATCATAACACCCCCAACTCTGTATATACATAGCTGTGCATTATTTGTAGATAAATAGGCTAAATATTTCTCAACCAATGCCACACATGTTATGAACATTATTCTGATCAAGAACCAATATTCATTGGAACTATTATGCTCTTTCTTTGTGTCAACGAGGTCCATTATACTCTCATCTATTTACTATCATCTTCCACATTGCCTTAAAGATCTTCCACTTACTGATTTTAGGCATAAATTTATGAAACTTCTACTAACTAAAGCTATTTATGACATAAGTGAATTTTTGTGTGTGGAAATGTAATCTAAAGATGCAACTGTAATTATTTATTTATTTATTTTATTTATTCAAGTTTAAAGTTCATCCAACAGTGCCAATTACAGGATAAACTAGAAAAAATAGATAATAATAATATATAATTAATCAAGAATCATATACATTACATAGACATTTTTTATGGTATTTACAAATACAGTTCTATTACCAAACATGTTTACAAGTTGTGAAATGTCATTATATTTTTCACAGATTCTATTAACAATGGCATTTTCCCCTTCATTTGTCTGGACTGTTGGCTTTGAAAAGGACTTATGACTCCTTTGGTGAAAGACTGGAATATGGAAATTAATATTCTCCAGTAATATACTGTCTTCACCATTATTTACAATGTCAATGCCAATTTGAGCTTCAATTCTTATTGGAACTCAAATTTGTTGCGTCTTTCCTCTAGGCTCTCTAGTCCAAAAATCTTGAGTAATTTCACAAATGATATATTGTTGTCTCTAACAGGGTAAGTGCCAAAATGTCGAAAATACAGTGCCCTCAGGAACCTATTTTTTACACGCTCTCTCATAATGCTGCTGTTTTTGTAGGATGGGGACCAAACAATGCAAACATATTCTAACTTACTTCTGATCAGTGTGAAGTACAATATTTTAGGGCATTATTACTGAAGGCTGAGGTAGCTCTTTGTATAAAATCTACTACTTTGTTTAAAGCCATGACTGTTTCCCTATGGTGGTTGAAATGAAATATAGTGGAAAGCTAAATTTTTAGTTTTATACCTAGATCTTTGATTTCATCAGTCCTGACTAATTGTTTTCCATATATATTGTAATTGAATATGATCATCTTTCATTTTTGGTCATTGACATTATATTTCATTTTGAGCTGTTAAAGTACAAATTATTAATTGTTGACCATATTACTAGTTTTTCAAGATTGCCCTATAAACCATGGCAGCACTCAGTGATAATAATTGTTTGAAATACTTTGACAACATCTGCAAAAAGCAGGTCTTTGGCTGACACTATTTCAGCAGGTAGATCATTGATAAACACTAGGAAGAGCAGAGGTCCAAAGTTTGAGCCCTGGGGAACTCCTGATGTAGCAATCGCCTCACGAGGTTTACTCCCATTGAACATAACATACTCCTTACAATGTAACAGATAGCATTTCAAGAAGAGTATTGCTTCTTGCACAGTCACAACTTTCCTAAGAGGATACCATGGTCTACTTTATCAAATGCTTTTTGAAAATCTAAGAAAGCAATATCAACTTG
>WURS02000018.1:415480-431063 GCA_011762765.2 Rhinocypha anisoptera
GACGACTCGGCCATCGAAACGTCGGCAGAAATGCAGAGAGTGACCCGGTGGGGAACCCAAATAGCCTTCACCAAAACAAAAAATGGCATTAACAAATTTATGTGTAAATTTTATTAAATATGTAAATCAACACACTCCACAAAAAAGCTCTGGCATTTTTCACATATACCAGCTGAAAAGGGCTGGCACTAAAAGGGTTAAAGATGAAACTTTATGCCCAACACAACACCCATGCCCTGGGCAGGAATTAGACCCACGACCTTGGGTTAATCAGTGATTTTACTACCTACCCTGCCAGCAGTGGAAATTCATTAATTAATGGTATTTTTTCTTGCAGTGAACTATTAATTTTCCTTTTTCACATGCTTCAATAACATTTTTCTTTCTGTTCAACTTTCATTTTAATTTACTTAATTTCATAAAGTTCCTCAAATAATCTTTCCATTCATTTTATTAGTTCTAACATCAACAAAATCCATAATATTAATCAGGAATAACTAATTAATCCTTAACAAGGGCTAACTAAATGCTGAATTCTTTGTTGTAGTTACATTTCAACCGACCAAATATTTTTGGAGAACTAATAATATGGTGAGTTACTATAATGGTGTTAAGTATTTCATTGCTAATTGATGAGAATCTTTTATATGAAAAAATGATTGCTCGCTTTGCCATGAATGCAAATGCCTCTTAGATCAAATAGTTTAATCAAAATTATTGTTGAATACAAAGTGTCCTTATTTTATCAAATGCTCCTTTGACAGAGTAAAATTTATATGTAATCATATAACCTCGTCGTTGGGCAGGGGCAGTGAAAACAGGTGAACTGTGAAGAGGAATATATCCATTTAAACATCAGCACCAATTTTAGCAAATCCTTTGATGTAGAGATTATATGTACTCAAGTCATGACGGTAATGATATAATGAGACATACTTATTAATTAAGTGCCAATGGCAACGAACCATTTCCTCCATAGCACCACCAGGAGAAAGGCATATGCCCATCTGAATTTTGCCTTTTAGATTTGCCTGGGTTTCAGCAAAAGGTGGAAGGTTTGAATCTACACTTTACTCAATATGAGGAGTATTAAAAGGGGGTAGCAGCAGTCATATTTTAAGAGCATTTAAAAATCAGAGCCTATAGGCTGAAGTCCATATTACTCTAGTAAGGTGGACAATATATAAAAACATAACTCTATGATTATACATAGTGTAATTATGAAAGGGTATTCTACTATTTTGTATAAATCTTATATTTTCATTTTACTTTTCACTACCTTTGCAATAGTTTTACTATTTTGTATTTTCATTTTCTTCATACAGGGCTTAAGCCAGTAGAATAAAATATATTACCTATTATTATTATTATGAGAGCTTTTAGAAGCTGTGACATAAATTAAGGGGATGGAGTATCAAGAGATAAAAAGAATTGGAAAAAAAGAGTAATTGGAGTAGAAGTGTAAATTAGAAATGGGTAATTCCGATTCGATCCACTCAGAAATCAATTGTTTTAATACGATTCCTGATTATTTTGAATCAATTACTCTGATCCAATTCTGATTTGAATCAGTTACAATTTTGATTAGTTACGATTCCGATTCAGTTACGATTCTGATTTGAATATGATTCATTTTCAAATTTTGGCCCCCAGGCATCAGTAGCATTATGACCTTTACTGTACAGTGGACATTAACAATTATACAAGGTGGGAAGGTTTCAAAGTCAGGATTGCTGAAGGAAAGATTGGAGAAAAGAGTGAATGCAGAAAAAAGAAATCTTAGTTTATAGAGATGACAAGGAAGATGGGTGAGAGAGAGAGAGAGAAGGACATGGAAAGACTATAGTATTCATCATGGTAGAATAAAGAACAGAGAAGTAAATGATAAGCTGAGGGAGGTGACAGTTATGGAAAAAGAAGCTTAGTAGAAAGAGCAGTTTGACCACATGGAAAAGCTATAGAGGCATGAAGAATTGAGTGCACTACCAATGAAATTTAACCCCTTGGCTTCGGTATACATATATCTATGTTTTGTCAGAAAAGTGTGGAAAAAATGCTTTTGTACATATGAATGCCTCCTTCATACCCTCTCTAGACTCTCTCCCAATTTTATGCCCCGACCATTCTAAGAAAGGTTCAAATGGTCACACTTTCTTATTGTTTTACAGTGTTATTAGTGAAGGTTCATGACCCTCAGGTGAGTTTGATGAATGCATTACACCTGCCAAGTTTGGGAAATTCTTTCCGGACCCACCTTCATCATATTGCCTCAGTTGTTTCCAAGTTCTGGTAGCAAATAGGTTATAAATCAATGTTTTTGCGTACTTTTTGGTATAAAATAAACAAGAAATTATCTAGGGAAGTGAACATGGAGTACATATTTGGATATACATATCTCCATAAGAAATGTTATAGCTCTGTTTCAATAGAATCTCCAATACCCCACGAAGAGGACAAAGGGTAATGTGGATTATAAGGGTCATCCTGGAGTACAAGGATCCGCTACCTGCAATACCATTGCTGGCAGTTGTAGGGAAGAATACCCTCTTACTTTTTTCTCTTGCACAAAACCATCATGAAAGAACAAGGTTTATGGTTAAAGCAATGACAGACAATAGAACAGGAAATAGCATTCCTGCTATTAGGAGCAAATTGGGGTATGCATTTCTAGTATCAGAAAAGGTTCAGGTGAGGGGACACACAAAGGAAACCTATTATAAAGAAGTAGACCTGTGCCTTTAGGTTTAGAAAATGAATAGGAAGTAAAAAAAAAAAACTTAAGCTCATAGATTTTCTAGATTACAAGTTGGCAAAACACTACACAAAATAAAGCTGGGAAATGCATCAGAATAGACCATATCTTAGGAAAATTATTAAAGACTAATCTCAGGAAAATTATTAAAGACCAACAGCAATGAAAATTGCTATTGCTCTTAAGCTGATTATTGAACTGGCATCAGATTCTACACAATGTGTGTACTTAGTTCATTTGGGTCATAATGCCCAATACTAACCAAAAGAGAGAGTGATGAAAATAATGCTTTATTTTCCCTAAGACAAGTATTGTAAACTAGTACAGAGAAATAATCAAAATGATAAGCATTACTATACAATCATACTATGAAGTTATTAATTATGGAATAACAGAAATGAGTGACTCCAAAGTGTTAATAAATAAATGAATGAGTAATATATGAGGCATAAGTAGTAAAGGGAATTAACTTTTATAGTTTATTATTTTTAAGTATTTACTCACTGTGTCAAACATTTTTCAAAGTAATATTATTTTTTTCAAGTTTAGACTTGAAAGTATTCCTGCAAAATGCAATTAATGTATTCTAAATTTATAATTTTTTATTACCAAATCTTATACCTATATATTGAGGTCCAAGTTTACTTGCCTGGGCTTGACTGTAACTCCATTGAATCTCACTACTATTCCTAGTATTTGGTTTTGGAAAATGTTGTCAGGAGCCCGAAAACTTCTGCAAACATGAAGAGACATTATTTAATCATATGGGAGAAAACAGGCCAAATTAAAATCAGGAGAGAAGAATGATCAGCAATTATCAGCCTATATATTGGCTTAAATAAAAAATAACTATGAATCTATATATTTTTAAACAGATTTATTATAATTCTGCCAATTTACTAAGTCATTTATTTACAATTTCCTTAATTTCACATAAATTCCAGAAGTATATATATTTACAAACAAAACTATACAAATTATTCCATTGGAATGATTTGTATAATTGGAATATTAGAGAAGTATATATTTATAGTTTAAATTATTTCAATAATACTGTAATAAATACACAAATATATATATATATATATATATATGTTGTTTTCAAGAATAAAATTCTAAGTCATTTACCTCCAATTTACACATACAGTTAAACAAATATATATGTCATATCACGAGAAACGAACTCATTGATAAGTATTGGAATTGAAATACGTTTAACATTTATAAGTGTCCAGTCATTACAAATAATAACAGGGAATTCTGTAATGATGATATAGCTACAAAAGTGAACGCTTTCATTATATCTTCGTAGAATACATTGAATGCTAAGAGAGAATATTTAATACTGTTAACTAGCGTAATTAATAAAAATTTATAGTATTTATAATTTAATTAAAGGAAATCGTATTCGAATATCCCAATAACAATTTTTAGCATTTATTAATTACATGATGGCGATACCGTTTAAACAAATGCCAATGTGTGTCGTTACAATTAACCGACATTTTAAATAGTGAGAAATGTTTGCAACATAGTTTCAACATTTATTTAACTTTTATACTTACGGAAACGTAATTGAATAGTTTCTATTTGTTTTCAATCAATCAAATCCAGTTTCATTCAATTTATATTTTGTTAGATCTGCATTTTGAGAACAATGTAAGTTTTTGCTTCAAAGAAATTTCCGAACACCATTCTTTAAATTTTAATTAATCAGCTTTTGATTATATCTAACGCCGAGACAAAAGCAGATTTTCTGTGATGAGATTACTAATTTGTTATTCACGCTTTCACTAAATTAACTCAAACTAATATAATGGCAATATAACTTTCATTCTCATTACACAGAAAACTCACTTTCTAACTGCGCGGAACAGTGCCGTGTTTAACATTGTTCCTGCTAAGAACACTAGGGGGCAAACAAAAGAAGTGAATATCAGGAAGTAATTTTGCAATGGATTAATCAGTCTGCAGATTTTAATATTTTTCTGCACTAGAATCGCCTTATTAATGCATAATCAATCGTCTTTTGGCAATTTAAAGTATATATTACGAATGGCAACATAGACGAAGACTTTTTTGTGATTCAATGCTGAATGCGCACGCATAATATTTACTAAAATCAGCTGTTTGTCACCTTGGCCTTTATTAGTTGCGTCGTAGTGCTGACTAATGTTCGATGATATCCACGAAAAGAACGTTTCCTCTTCAGTTAAATGATAATGAAATACACCCATGCCAAAGGGACAGTATATCTGTTTCAAGGAAACTTGTGTCTTGAGAAAGGTGTGTCTATTATTGTGACCAGACGAACTCAGAAGCGACGATGTCAGCCACCCTGGAGACAAGTTACCAACCGATTCAACCCTTTATGGGTGATTTGGGGGAAGAAGAAACCCCTCAGGAAAGCGGGGTAATGATACATGTGGTTCCTGAAAGTGGGAAAGGTAAGAAGCGATATTATCTCAGGGATTGTGTAACGTTGTCTGCCACAGTAAATTACATTCTACTTCTTTCCAGCTCGTTGGAACCATATAGAAGACCTTGATTCATTTTTTGCACGTATGTATCACTATCATCAGAAGCATGGATTTATGTGTATGATGCTGCAGGAAGTATTGGAGCTTCTACAGTTCATTTTCATCGTTGTGTTTACAACATTTTTATTCCACTGTGTAGATTACCAAATTCTCTTCAGGTATGTATATTCTAATTATATGATTTTTTAGCTACATTCAGGGGATGTCTTTAATCAAGACATATCTACGTGTATGCGAGAGCATTACACGAAAATTGATTAAGTGATGAACTAACTGAAAATACATTGCCATAAATGAAATCCATGACTGCTTGACAGATAATTAATTCTGAGGAAACTTTGATTTCAGGAATGAAAAACCTCGGGGTAATACTACTGGTCCTACTCAAACGAATGGAAGTGTCCACAAAGTATCACTTACAGATGCTGTAATTCCTTTTGGCGAGTGTATGGTTCACTTGGATGCTGTCACTTGGATATGTATCCTTGTTGCAATGGTATTTTGGTTTCTCCGGTTCATCAAAGTCATGTACCATCTTATCCAGTTCTGGGAAATCAAGTCCTTCTTCAACACAGCTCTTAAAATTGATGATGTAAGGATTTTTTTGATCAAATTATTTTCCATAAGAAATATTATAGTTTAAAATTTTAAACTATTTAGACTGATTACTTATAGTAGGTACATAATTTGACTAATGGCTGGGGTGTTAGAACACACAAATGTAGTCCCTAGGCCTCAGATCAATATGTTGACATGCTTCTCACATCATTTCTTTAAAGTGAAATATTGCATATCTCTATCTGTCCAAGTCTGTGCTTGCTTTTGTGGACTTTTTTCACTTAATCTTGTCTCTGGAAAAATTCCTTAATGGTTCAGATTTTTTGCATCATATTTTTAATACATACCTCTATATTCTCTAACATTCAAAAGGTGTGCAGTACATTTTATCACAAGTAAACAACATAGTATTGTTTATTATCATTGTGTATCCAACTTAAAATTGACAGTCCTTGTCCTGGTTTATATGCCATTACATGAATAAAGTGGAATACTAGTTTTATAATCCCAACCATTGAAAGATTTAATTTATTAAATTATTTTATGGTACAAAAATCATCAGAATTTTCCTCTAGATTCAATCGACTAAATGTGTGAATTAAGGAAGAAATTGACAGCATTAAAGATTTGAGCAATTTTTCCACAACCATTCAAGAATATTGACCAGTTTATTGGATTTCAGTATTCATTGAAATGAGTAAGAGCACATATCAGAGATCTAAGCTAATTTTCTTGACCAATTTCAATCAACTCCACTATTCACATGAGATTCTGATGTGCATTTGGTGATTTTGTGTTTACATTGTTATTAAATAATTTTTGTCAGTCATATCATTGCTTCCTCTTTTGACCTCATCATTTGGACCCAGGCTGTTCATTCTATCAACAATTCATTCTCATTTATCTGAAAAATATATAAGAAAGGTTAATGCATATTTATCGAATCTCAAACTACATCCATGATTTTTTTCAACTGCTTTAGGGTGAATTGGACAACCTTACATGGCATGAAGTTCAAAAGAGGGTTCGTGAGGTGCAGCTGGAGCAGCAGATGTGTATCCATAAGCAAGATCTCTCAGAATTAGATATTTACCATCGCATACTCAGGTAATATTTCATCTAAATTCACTGCCACACTTTTATAAGTGCATTGGTGATTTGAAAATTATTTTGTGGAATAATTCCCTGATGTCTATGAAATATTATTTCATATGAAATATTATTTAATTTTTACCAATTTTGTTACAATTTTGCTAGTATGAAATACTAACTTTATTGGTTATCCATAGATATATCCTTTCCTTATACAACTTGAAAACAACTAATAATTCAATGCATAGAAAGCTAGTTTTCAAGTGACTTACGTATTACAAATACTACTGTTAGTGGTTTTATTCATTGATTGACACTGTGATTGTCAGAATTAATTAATATTTTTGCTCCTAATAAATTCCTGAAAGTATTTGGCTGCATGTAAAAATCTCTTAGTTTACAGTCTGCTGTCAAAAATAAATTTCAGGATTCAAAGTAAAATTCATTCTCTAAGGCTGAGTGTTTTTCTAGTAATTTCATGAGCACTTCCTGATTTTTGTCGTCAATTTTTAATTGATGTTTGAGCTTCTTTGAACTTTATTGGCTCAAATAATGGTTGGTAGTACCAGGAAAATGAGTAAAAGTAGAATATTGATGTCAGTTGTTACTTTCTAGGTTCAAGAATTACATGGTAGCAATGGTGAATAAGTCCCTTCTTCCTGTGAGATTAAAAATACCAGTTATTGGTGAAACAGTGTTCCTGACAAGGGGTCTGAAGTACAACATTGAACTCTTGCTCTTCTGTGAGTTTTTTTTATTCTAAAAATTGTTTGGGAACAGTACTAAGCGACCAATTACAGTGAACATTATAAAATCTTTAATAGCAAGGATGAAACACACATCCAAGCTCTAGGTGGAGAAAGAAAAATCTACGTAGTCAGATTTGAACCAGGCCAATAATAATTTTTCAATTGTTGATGCGTGCAGAAAATTTAGCAAAGACTTTTTCATTTAGTGGTATATTCTTTATAATAATTATTTACTTTAAATGAAAATTACAATGCAAATTTACTCTAAAAATAGTGTTCAAAACACAATGTGTTCTTTTCTGTATAAAAATTGAAATCTATACAGTAGTAAATTCAAACAAATCAACCTTTAGGATATAAACATGTTTAAGTTTGTATTCCATTTCTATCTCACTTATTTCCTAAGAACATTTCCACAGCAATGAAACTTTGTATTTTGGGTGAACTTAATGTTTTCATAACATGAATCATCTTACCATTGTTTAGAATGTGAATACTCTGTGAGATAATTTTAGAAGTCAAATAAATTTTCTAAAGATCATTATTCTTAGAGTATATTAATGTCTACCCAGTGTGCAATGCCAATACTCTTTTTTCAGAAATAGCAATTAAAATTTCTCTCTCTTCATTTGTATGATTAATGATCTTTTGTGAAACATGAATAAAATATCTTGTCATGCATGACTTACCACTGTGGCAATGACTTCCTAGAAATTCTTAAATTTTATGGTATGTTTGAAAATATCTTAATTAATGATAAATTGAATTTTACTTGGTTTAGGGGGTCCATGGTCACCTTTTGAAAACAATTGGCACTTGAAGGAAGACTTTAAAAAGGCTGTCAAGCGCAAAGAATTGGCAAGGCGTCTTTCAAAGCAAATCCTTTGGATTGGGATAGCTAACTTTGTCCTTTGCCCAATTATTCTTCTGTGGCAGATACTCTTCTCTTTCTTCAACTATGCTGAGGTGTGTATGGAAATCCTACTACTCATTATTATTTTAATGTCCAGGTTATGCATTATTGGAGATCTAGGCAGTCTTTTACGTTTTAATTTAATATGGTGAATCTAATTACATATGTTGTAATAAAATAGTGAGCTTTCACTTTCTGGTTTAACCTTATCTATTATAAACTATATCCATTATTAAATCTATAGAAAATAACCTGTTACAGCTCTTCTGAAAATTTCCCTTTCAGCAGCTGTGCATTTAAGATTTTTTTTTCTCCAGGTGTACCTGATTTCACTCTTGTGATAATGAGGTAACATATGTATGTGTAATAAGTTGAGTAATGCAAATTTTAATATTATAATTACTATCTTCAGCCACTTTTTCATTTCAATGAAAATTTAAAAGTTATTACATTTTTCCATTAGCTGTATGTTCACGTTTTGAAGTTAATTTTGTTTGGACATTTTTAAACATCAACATTGTAAATCATGCATGGAAGACTGTATGAGCTGTGTTAAGAGTAAAATTTTCTGTTTTTTATGCAGCTATTTTCTACTACTACTCGAGAGAGAGTAAAAATAGGAAATCAAAAATAGGCATTTGTAGGAAATCTTTCTTGGATAAAATATTTTTTTTACCAAGCCCAATTGAGTCACCTTGTTTTATGGTCATTTTTCCTTCATGCCTGTGATATAGTTGATGTTAGGACACAATTTTTGGGTAGTGATCAACTCTTGTCTTAGTAAACTCATGTTTTTCCACTAATAACCTCACTATCTCCAATATGTTAACTAACAGCACTTTAAATGGAGTCAAAAAACAAGAAAAAGTAACTATACAAGCAGAAAACATGCACTGCCTTGATTAAAGCAAATAAGGTAATAGTTTTTTATGATAGAGGCAACAAATCATTTAAAATATAAAATGATGAACGGAGCCGATCAATCCTTAACATGGCTTTTTCCTGTACCATTGAACAGGTTTTTCTAACAGCATTTGTCATACATGACTCATAAAACTAGTGGTGAACGAAAATTTATATTATAAACTCATCTTTTAAGCCTAATATGCAAAATATTTCAGGTTATCAAAAGGGAGCCTAGTAGCCTTGGGTCTCGATGCTGGTCTTTATATGGTCGTCTGTATCTTCGGCACTTCAATGAACTCGACCATGAGCTCAACGCACGCCTTAATCGTGCCTATCGACCAGCATCAAAATACATGGCCATCTTTACCTCACCTCTCATGGCCGTCATAGCCAAGTAAGTTTATTCAATCCCTAATGTGTTGTCTTACTCATTTCAGGGTAATGTACAGAATCTTGGTTGGTACAGTAGAACCTCACTTATTGTTACTCACTTATAAAGCTTGCTTTAGATCACTTTTATCATAAAAATTGTAATTATTCACCTAAAATATCACCATTTTCTATTAAAAACTCTGTCCTATGATCAATATGGGAAAAGATGCCAACTTTGTATAAACTAATTTTCTAATGTAAGTCAAAATTAGAAACTATTGCTAACTATGTGAAACATTATAATAATGTTGTTGGGGTGTTCTGAATGTCTCGTAGGATGTACAATGGATTGCAACTGGGTTTATTTAATTTTAAGAAATGGGTTTCGGTCTCCATTATTCAAGGTTGATAGAGCATGAGTGTGAGATAAGAGATCCAAAGATAAGCTCAGCCGCAAGACCTTGAGTGGCCAGGGTCTCATGATAGGATATGTTCAGTATTGCTGGTTGCGTAAGGCAAAGGGGCTTTGAACTATCCTGTTAAAGAATGGGCCAGAAGATTGAGAGACAGTTAAGCAAGGTTTTACTGTACAATGAAAGACTTCAAAATGTATTATCTCTATGACCATCCAAAAAAGCATGTAGCCTGCTTTTATTCAAGTAAATACTTTTCAAGTGTACATTGAAATATATATATATATTTTTTCAAAGAAAGATCTCCACACCGTTCCAGTACATAAGGAGATTCTCACTTATCTTACATGGCATAGACATACTCTCAGTGTACTTCGATGTATACTTAGTAAGTCATACAATTCATAAGTTGGTTTGAAAGTGCGACTATTCAACAAGCTATCTCATATGTCTGGAAAGTAGGCCTGACAAGATTCATAAATGTCTCACTCTCCTGATTAGTCTATAACCCTCTCTACTCTGTAACGTAATTTCTCGAGAGTAATTCTGTGATCATTGTCTTCTAACTTTAGATATGAAACATTTGTTGTGTACCGCGGTAACTGTGTACTTGTCAATGTCTAAATTTCTAGAATGCACTTTTATTAAGTCAAAATAAATAAATAAATTACTGAAAAGTCAGACCAATGGCTGTTCTTCGAGCTTCAATATATTATAAAGGTTAACCATGAAACAAGTGAGTGTACTCAATTCAGATTTTCTTGTCCTGGTATATTTATGCTGCTTCTTTAACAAAAGAATAAGATACAAAATAGAATATATTGTATGAACTTGAGTTTGTAAGAATGCTATTATTATTCCGTTTTAAGGATGCACAAATGGTAAAGTTTCTCATCTCTATGCTCATTTTTATTCTTTAGGAATATAGCCTTTGTGACGGGTGCACTGTTAGCTGTGCTGGTATTGCTCACTGTATATGATGAAGATGTGCTCACTGTGGACCATGTTCTTACAGCTATAACTGTTCTAGGAGTCATAGTAGCCATATGCAGGTAATTAATTTTTTTAAATAATCTACAATCCTCTATTGTAAAACTTCAGAGTGCCACATGTAAAGAGTATAATGTCAATAAAAAAAAACAAAACACTGGTCCTCTCCAGTATACATGTATTTTCTACTGTCTTTCTCTGAAATAATTTTGCACACATTTGTTTGAAATCATTCAACTGTATCATAGTTTAAAATTTGATATCGTTAAGGAAATGGACTGTGTGCTGGCAGGTCTTTTTATCTCTGCTTTCTTTGCTCGCCAATTGATAAAAAGCATGATATCAGTATCTTTTCAGACTTAAAAAAAGTTTTCAGCTCCTTCACATAGTCTTTCTAGGAAAAGTAGTTATCCAGAGGGAGTGTTTGCTGTGATGTGAAAAGGGGTTGGTCTTTAAGAGATAAATGAATAAAGATAAATGCATTTTCTAAATGATAAGATAAATAGGATGTAGAAATAGGAATGAGTATAAAAACCATAAGAATGATTGACTTTAGTACTTTAAAATAATAATTCATGGAGAAGATCCACTCCATTCACATTCATCCTTCCTATTGGTGTTGATTTCTCAGGAAAATATTGTAATTTAAATGTTTTCTCTCGCACCCATTTGCCCTTTCTTATGGCTTTACAACTCATTTGGTCATGTTGCACCTTCTCAGTTATAACAGAACACAGTTTTGGAACTATTGCATGACATACACACTTTGAATGTGATCATAATTGTAACCGAATCATATGAAAAATGCTTAATGGTTTATCTAATCTCATTGAAAAAATATAAGTACCATCAGTCACTGCATAACTGGGAGGATTCTCCTGGTAAATACAAGTAAATAATCCCTTCTGCCATCACCACCACTAATTCTTACACTATGAGTTTCAGTTTATATAAAACAATTACGTCCATTGAGTCCTTTAAGAAAATGGTTAAACAGTATTTTCATTAAAAGCATTACTATTTAACCAATGAATAATTGGACGTATGAAATTACATGTTTTTCAACTACATGTTTTTGTAAATCTTATATGTAGAATTTGATTGAATTTTGTAACTGTATGTATTGTTTTTTGTGTCAACCTCTTTTTCTTATGTTGTTTATATTTTGTTCAACCTTTCATTTTTTAAAATCTATATCTTTTGATGTGTCATATATCTACATTGTAGATCATTTTGACAAATAAAATATTATTATTATTTTACTTGTCATTAAAATGGCAAACACTACAGTGAATAAGAGAAAGAAAAGTCAAGGTACCATGTATGTCTTTTGAGTTTTAAAAATTCTCAGTCATTAGAAAAAATTACTTAAAAATTTGCTATTTAAATACTTTTTTATAATTATTATACATATATCATGTGGTTTAAATACTTAGAAATTAAGAAAATGAAATTCATTGACTTAGTTTGATTATTTTACTTATAAAAGATAAAATTAAGAAACAACAGTAAAAGTAACAGCAAATGTTGATTTTTTGTTAGTACATAGGTAAGTTTATTTATTGGCACATTAAATTAGTGAGAAGAAATTCATCGTAACTATTTAGCATTTAATGCTAGTCAATACATTATTATCTCAGAGAAAAAAATAAGATTTTTTTCAAAATGTACACCTACTGCTTTGTAAGGTGCAAATATACCTATATGTGGGATATTTATCCTTCAATTTAGCACCAAAGTATTCTTTACTGGTTTCCATGAAGTGCAAGAATAATGATGCCACTTCATGACAAAAAAACTTGTCTTTTGCACTGAGTGAGAACATTATTCACCCTGCCCAGGAAACTGTAGTTTCTTGATCTGTCATTGATGACGATTTTCTGTTTCCGTGCACACAGGGGTTTCATTCCTGATGAGAACATGGTGTGGTGCCCAGAGGCTCTGATGACTGCGGTGTTGGCTCATGCCCACTACCTGCCGGACGGGTGGAGGGGCCGTGCCCACACCAGTACTGTCCGTACCCAGTTCTCTCATCTCTTTCAGTATAAAGCGGTAAGGAGACTGTGATAATGATTACATATTAAATTCTAGTAAATTGCACTTGCATTTAGCAAGTGAGTTGGGGCGAATATTATATTATATAAAAAAAAGGGGATGATATAATTTAGATTGTAAAAAGGCTATGTTATCCTACCTACACACACTCGTGTGTATACTTTGTTCATAATGTAATTTAGTAATGTATCTGTTTAATGATGATATCATTAATCTTAAAACTATTTACTATTTAAAAAAGATTATCTTACCTACAGGTAGACTTTCATGATAACTTTCATCTGAATTAATGTAATTAGGTTTTTGTATTTGTTCAAAATTATATTTTTTTTCTCTCTGCTTGCTCTGTCTGCTCTTGTATGTACTGTTTATTGATCTTTTCTGTTTTTGTATACATTGTCTTTTTTGTTTTGTTAATCTGTATATTGTTATGATGGATACTGTTCCACAAGATATTGGTCCTAGAACAATTAAATTAATATTATTATAAAAATAATTTAGGAACCTACCAATACTCCAATAAACCAGAAAGGAAAATACATGCTTGAATGTGGTAGGGAAAATACAATGTGATCAGCAATGAATGCCATTAACAAGCATAAAAGTTGTAATGATTTACTGAGAGGGAACTAATATTTTTTGTAGCTTTCGAGTATATAGGTTATGAAGGACTACAAGGAACAAAAATAGGCTATCAAGGTGATGGAAGGATGATTTCTTCATGCTTAAGTAGCTTAAACCACTGGGAGCAACAATGGAGCATCCATGAAAACTATGCATAAACCTTATAGAAATTTGCATTTTAACAGAATTTCTTCAATTCATAGACCGAGATACAAATAAACATGGATATAAGAAGAAATTATAATGTTTCATTATAAAATTACAATGCAATGTGAGATATATATTTCTCTTCTTCATCTGCATAGGAGGTTGAAGTTTTTATATCTATTTTTACAATTGTAATTGCAATCCTGACAAAAGATTCTATTATAATGGCATACTATAATTCTTCTTCTCCCTATGGTGCTACAACCCCGTGTAGGTCTTGGCCTTCTGTAAAGTTTTTCATCATTCCTCTCATACACACGATAATTACAATCCTATTTTAGATTACATACTTCAAGGTGTAAATTCTAGCAGTGAAATCACGATTTGAAGTCTCATTCATCTCTACAAATTTGATTTTGCCAGGGTGTCTGAGATACGAACAACCACCTCTCAAAAGACATGTCATAATATTAAGTTTCTCCTTCTGAGATTAGATGTCTTACTATGACAATTGCATAATGTTTCTGAATGCTACTTCATCCAATATTTTTACTAATACCAATAATGACATCCTGCTGAGTAATATTTATATCATTTTCCTTATGACCTGTCGTGATGTACTACGACAAACTACCAAACTGATGATTTGTGGTAAACCTTTCATTTTGTTTTTAAAGTTTGTGATAAACAATGTATGTATATAAATTTCAGATTTTAAATTGTAATTATAAACCTTTTTTAGAGTCAAGGTCACCAACTCGAGGCTGCAAAGGTGTACCAATAACGGTTTGGTAAAGGCAGTGATGTAATTCAGGTTCTTAAAAGAAGTGGGTGATTGTATGTTCATGCCAGCATACTCCGCTGAGTTATGTTCTGCCATCATCACCGAGCCAATTATCCACATTACTGTATCTTTGTTTTGCAGGTATACCTGTTGGAAGAGCTGCTATCACCTCTTGTGACTCCATTTATTCTGTGCTTTCACATTCGCAAACGTTCCCTGGACATTGTAGACTTCTATCGCAACTTCACAGTTGAAGTTGTTGGTGTGGGAGATGTATGCTCATTTGCACAAATGGATGTTCGTCGTCATGGCCAGCCTACGTGGCAAGTGCCTCTGTTCACACAGCAGACACCTCCTGAGCCTCCTAGTCAACCACCTTCCAGTGGAGATGATCGGGTCATAGCAATGGTATGAATGGTCAAAAAAGCAAACCAATACCTTTTCATTCAACACATACATTTGAACTAAAATTTTATTAAACCAACCACAGTGATCAACTCGAAGGTTGGTATGTTCAGTGAGGGTAGAGCTCACCTAGTACTAAGCCCACGGCACGTGTGGAAATTCACACATCAGGGTAGAGGAGCACCAGTTCCTTTCCCTGTGCCGTCAAGATGTGGTACCCAAAAAATCACTCAGCTTGGGTTTAGCTGGAGGTGTCCGGAGGGTCGTCACCCGGTCTCGAACC
>WURS02000018.1:440239-465570 GCA_011762765.2 Rhinocypha anisoptera
CATTACATAAAAAACAAATGTCATCAAAACTATACTTAAGAGCGTTTACTTGAAGTTAACTGTTGGCCGGGGTCCCAGTGAACACGTACTCCCACGTCGCATTAAAAGAAATGGGAAATCTCGGAGGAAGGTGTTTCATTATTGAAGAAGGAAGGGATGCTTTCCCTTGCATTGCATTGGTGAAGGTTATTCGGGTTTTTTTTCCGCCGGATCACATTCTGCATCGCTGCCGACGATTCGATGGGCGGGTCGTCCACCATCCTCGGGGTTTGAGGGACGACTCGCCCATCGAAACGTGGTGGTATTATTGTTCATAGGTTGCCTCGACGGCCATAGTCATTTCCCTTCTGCTCAACTTTTCTTTTCTCTTCTTTCTTCAACTTCATTTCTCTTCTCGACGGCCATAGTCTTCAGATCACATAAAAAACCCAACTTGACAAGCACAACAGCCATGCCCCGCGCAGTATTCCAACCTGCGACCTTTCGGTTAGCCGGCGAGCGCTCTAACCACCAGGCTAATCCGGTCGGCTCGAAACGTCGGTAGCAATGCAGAGTGTGACCCAATGGAGAACCCGAATAACCTTCACCAATGTTTTATTATTGGTTAGTTTTTGACATTACGTACTTTGAAACAAAATATAGGTATTATCTTTTGTGTTTTTCCACAGAAAAAATGTAAGACACGACCGGTTTCGACGATGATCGTAATCAGCTGGTCATCATCTGACACCTGATGATAGCGATTATCGTCGAAACTGATCGTGTCTTACATTGTTTTCCGTGAAACTAAATAAATGTTACTACCTACATTTTGTTTCATCATGGAATTCCAACAGGTGAATTTCATGTACTTCTCTTGATGGAGTCCCCAGTTTCTTTCGTTGTCGTCCAATTTGTTAAACGAAGTCCGCAGGCAAAAGAAAATTAATGTTGGACTGCGAAGATGGTGAAGTATCTCATAATTATGAACACACACACAAACAAATACGAGAGAATAAAATTCTACTTTAAAGACATCCTAGAATTGATGGTTTCTTAATACAAAGTCTAGATTTTGTGGCTGTGGCGCAATTTATTTTCGCCCTAATAATTTTTCCACTGATAGGATTTATCTCCCCACCGTAGTGGGGAGATAAGGCCTATCAGTGGAATCTGTAAAATTAAGGATGTAAGGCTCCGCACGCGAAACGAAATACGAACATTGTAAGTAGTAGGAAATGGATTAATGAGATTGAACGAGTGGATGGATAAATTATTAAATGAATAAAAGGCATTAACATAATGTCATATTCACAATGGACCATTCATAGGCTATTATAGCATTTTAAAATATCCGGCCCAGCTGAATCGCTGCAGCAGTTTCCTCTGCAAACTTGATCATGGAGAACGAATCTTTTGAAAGTACTTCCCAAAATTTTTGCGGTTTCTGCTTCAAAGCTCTTGCAAGTTGCAACCCTTGATCCTTTTAAGTAACAGTGCTCTCACCTACGAGACGAAAGGATGTACGAAAATTTACATTTTAGGCGACCTTTCCCTAACGCGAATTTTTCCGAAACTAAAACTTCTATATTTGGATAAAATTTAGCCGATGACCTACTTAAATACTTTTGAGTAAAAATCCAAAAACCTCCTTGGCATCTTTGAAATCTTTTTTGTCATGGGATTTTATTTCGGAACCGACTTTTTAATTTTTACGATAAATCGGAGTCGAAAGAACACAAAATACATACATTTTTAATTTTCGCATGCATACACACGAGGGAGCAGTTGCAAAGTACTCCGAATAGCCGGTGGAACTAGGGGATTATGGAAAACACGAGAAGAGGTGGGAAACTATTAGGGCACATATTGAGGAATGAGAGTTTAATGGATACCGTATGGGAAGGGACCATAGGAGCGAAGAATCGCGTAGGTAAACCAAGGATCGAACTTGGGAAGCAGATGATGGACAATGTTGAACTTTGGAGTTACGAAGGTATGAAAAAAATTGATGGTTAAGAATGACGGTACTGAACACCGTCCGACTATTTTGCCCCATTTATTAGATAACCAAAGGGAAGAACCATTGAGGAATTACTCCGACGAGCCTTGAAAAGGAATGACGATACACTCACAGTAAGATGGAAAGTAATAGTATAGATATGACAGTTATTGAAAACCTAATTGGAAAGGGCCCTTGGAGTGAAGACACCTAGATATGGGCCAAGGGTGCCGTTAATCTGCCAAGAGACAGATTAATTGAGAATGGTAGTGTTAGCAACTACATCGGTATGAAGAGGTTGAAAGTTGGCTGGTTTTTCTTTTTGGGAGCTGCTGCAAACCTATCATCGGATTGATAACCTGTAATGATGACATATATCGCATGCGATATTTCAATGGGATAAAGGTAACATGGTAATTTTTTCTGGTTTATAATTGCTTCGCTGAAATATTGTCGAAAAATTTCTTCCACGGTGGTGAGAAATTTTCGGCCAAGTGTTTTGAAGAAAATGGTGGTAGTCCGAGAATAAATAAATCCCTGCCGGAGGACATGTTTTTTTTGGTCATGAGTGCTTTTGGCATTGCAGAATTCCGTTTGAGTAATTGCATAGCACGTTACAGTAAATTCTCTCTATCGCTATGAGACTAAAAAGGTTGATTCAACTAGAGACGCTATATTTCCATTAAAATCCTTGTATCTAATTTCCACTAGGGATTCCCTTTGTCCTCTGACTAAGCCTCCTCTAATAGCATTCATAACTAATTTAGACTGAATCTAACAAAACGTGACAGAAATTTACCATTAATGTTTCTCTCTCTCACTTCATGTCAGGGACAACTTTGGAAAGTAAATCATTAAATCTTTTTTAGTCGACGTCATTTTATTCAAATATGTGTTCGGCATCAATTTTATTGAGTGGACTATCTATAATTTAGTATTCAGTCGTTAACTACTTTATAATTAACACTCCTAAAACACTTCCGCACATAACACGCTTACTATTGTGAATATTTACTTAAACAAAACGCCCTTCTACCGTTTTTCATAGTGTTTTTCAGTTTTTAGTTCCTTCACCTTTCCTATCCTTTCTCGCTTATGCAAATATGCACATATAACCATGATTTTTCCAAGCCATATGATAGAAGCACTTTTGAAAATCCATCCAGTACGATTTAATTGCCTTCTTAGAATGTAACCAAACAAACTTATTTCCTTTTTCTATATTTTATTTCACTTATTGTCAGTTCTTCTCTCGGGCCATAGTATTTTTTCACAACCTCTCGTCGTGCTCATCTTATTTACGTGTTTTGAAACCATACAGGGCTGCTACCTATTTCAGGATTAGGGCCAACTACCCACTTGCATCTCACCCGTCTCAAAAAATATTTTACCCTGTGCCTTTCTCACGACTCGAATGCTGTTGCCGATTTTTCCCGGCGTTAAGCATCTTACATTTTAGAGGAGCGTGAGGAAAATGCGGAGTGCGGAAAGTCTTAGCCTGGAGGAGGCGCAGGGTTGAAGAGGTAAGGGAAAATGGCCGACGGGGAAACTTGGGTCTTGGGGAGGGAGCCGGGAATATGCATGGCCTCACACAATCCGATGACCTTTAAGGGCCCTAACCTTGTCCTTCCCTCAGGACAAACGGAGGAGAGGGCGGTGATCGGAGCAGGGTTGGCCATAGAGCGGTGTCCCGAGGGAGCAAGGAAAGGAGGAGATGACGGCAAGGAAGAGACGCAGAGGAGCTGAATAAGATGGGAGATGAGGGATATGGGACGTGAGAGGGGGGGGGAGGGATGAAGTCCAAAGGGAAACTTACTGCAAGCTCCAATTTCCCATTTTTATATTTGGAATATGAATTGAGATCGCAATGAGCGACAGCAAATATTGATAATGTCATCTAGATGAATTGAATTCGTCATAGTCGATTTTAAATATCTGAAATCTAATGCAGAATTTATGTGGAAAATGTTATGTGAACTTATTCCTTTGAATCGCCCAGGCAGTCTCTTATTTTGTATTTTGTGTGCCAAGCATTGTTGAATATCTCTCGAGACATTCCTGATTTTTAGGTTTTTCTGAACAAAGCTCAATTTCGAATCCATTTTCAATTGTATTGTGAAGCCAGTTGCTAATTAAATTTTATTTAAACTTCTCCACTCTCATAAAATACGTTGGTGATGCTGATGCAAAGTCAACGATTTTCCCAAGGAATTTATTGTTTCCTAATTTCAGGTGTAGACCCTAGTAATGGGATAAAAAGATACAGGTCTATAATGGTCTATTATTAACTTGAATTTCGATTCATTAATCTTCCATTACGAGAATATATTTATTTCAAACCCCATGATGTACTAAAAGCGCTAATACCTTGATACCAACGGTAAAAAACATACAAGTATAATGAATTACATGCGGGTATACAATTAGGGATGAGTAAGGTCTTACCCATGATAGATCGTTATTCCATTTGCTAAAATATTCCGAAAGTCTAAGGATTGGCTGGCCAACCATCCGTAGCGGAAGTTTCTGACTGCAGGGTGGAATAATTTCCCTACACAATTGGAAAACCCGGGATTTTCAATTAGTCAGTCGGTCATTAATGCTTCAAGGATTCCATTATCTTCCTTTGCTTGCCTGAAAATAGGGCGTTCAACAATTCGAAGGGAGAGAGGAAGGCAAGACCTACCGCTTCATCGTCTATCGCAGTAATCCCCAATGATCACTAGCCGATTCTCCAAAGTCCTACTATGTATGTAAAAAAAGAGTAACCAGTATTTTATGGATATGTCAGTTAGGATACGGAAACGGAATTTTTAGTACTGACAAAAACAAAAATATGTTATAAAAGTCAAGAAAATATCAAGAAAAACAAGTCAAGAAAGTGAAGAGAAGACATCGAATTGAGTGATAAATGACTCTTCCAGTAGGATGCGATATAATTCATACTGATGTTGAGTTCTAGCAGATCTTAGTTAACTAAAATTCATTGAATTCACATATCTTTTATAACCTGAGTTCCTCGTTCATGTGAGATTTGGAAGTGTTGATAGCGAAAGTTCCCACAGTTGAGTTTCTTTTTAGCCCAACTCTCGAACCCGGTACATTCTCAATGAACTGGGGAAATTCGAGTATCAAGTAAATTTAAGAGATATGCGGTTGTTTTGACGATGGAAATATAGGATATGTATATTTTCATTCAGTCTAATTTGCGAGTGAAAGAATATACTCTACGCTGGTTCCAGAGGTCAAGGAGATGGAAATTGACAATAGAGATTCCAAGCTTCATATTTTTTATATTTTAATGAAGTACGGACACAATAAATGCAAATTTAAAAAATTTATCATAAATGTATAGTTATTTTTCGTTATATCTAAATGGAACTGGTAATTATTGCAGTCGATACGGGCTTCTCAAATAAAATCGGCTGAAAACGAAGTATTTCGTCTTAGCTGAAATCCTCTTTAGGGATTTCGAATTTTAAAAATAAATTTAAACAAATTAAATATCGATTTGATTTAAAAGCCTTCTCTTTTCTCCATCTCCACTTACTAAATATAAGGTTTTAACAATATGGTCTAGATAAGTATGATACGATCCAAACAGGATGTAATTTTCAAAACGAGTGATCGAAAGATTAAAGAATTTTTTTACTTTTCGAAGAATTAAAGCTGCGACAAAGCGGGGTCTTGTGGGTCCTGTATAACGCACTTATTTAGATTCATAGATAAAGGTAAATAGGTGTTTAAGATAAGATATATATACATAAGGTAATAATTATCAATACAATAAACACATTGAGTTTCATAATGTACAATTTTGAAATGGATCGTAGTGGTGACTGAGAAAAAATTATCTTGTGCTATGGTAATGTGACATTCATCATAATGATATGAATAACATGTATTTTAGATTTATTTACAAAATTGTTCTTTTGAAGTCCTCAATCACTTTCCTTACGCACAGTTTAAGTAATTCCAACCTAAGCTAATAATACGTACTTCCTCAATGATTCAATGGCCAGGTTTTCGCAAAACATACTCGTGTACGGACTTTGACTAATCTCTTTTTACGACATTTTCCCATGGTTCTTTACATTAATCCTCTCCGCCTCGTAAACACTTCCTTCGTTGCCGCGATTCATCCCCTCATATACTTAGTACTCTGCCCAAAATCCTGCTTGTGTATCAACGTCTTCTTTCCTAATCCTCCTCTTTCCTAACCTTCTCTTATTTATGGACTCCCAATTTTATTATTAACGTAATCCTTTCAATTTTGAAAAACACATTACTTTCGTTTCCAATTATAAATTTTCACTCAGGGATTAGAGGACAGAAATGATCTAAGATGGGGCGAAAAATTATGCAATTTTAATGCGTGCAAACGTAGAGTCTTTTTCCACGTAAAAGTGAATGCATACAATCAACTACCTTCCAAAGAAGTTGGATTTGAAAATATCGGCATAAACGTACCTGTATTGAAACTTCATTTTCGTAGGGGTGCGACAAAAAATACAATAACAACAAGAAGAATTCAGGGACTACATTAAAAATTTCATTTGGCGCAACGTGAAGTAAATAAATGAATGAATAAATAAATAAGTATATATATATACACAAATATATAAAGATACTCACTATTTTTTAAATTTTCGGTGGCTGCTGAATTGCCTTCATCAGACAGGTCTAATGAATGTAGGAATGAAGGTAGTTCAGGAATGTAGGAATGAATGTAGGAATGAAGGTCTAACGAATGAAGGTAGTTCAGCAGCCACCGAAAATTAAAAAAACTAGTTAGTTTCTCTATATTTTTGAGCCTATGTTTTCTGTGTGTGTGTGTTTGTGACAAATATCCTTTCACGTGTGTGAACCGACTTCGTTATTCTCTTCGATATTTCTCTGGCTCCCATAAACTCAAAACCATCTTGAAGGACATTTTCCTGTTCTATCACAGAACAATCTTCCCTCTTCTCTTTTACCTAGATTCCCGACAGTAACCTACAAACGTCCCTGCAACTTAAAAGATTTTCTTAAATCCACCAACCTTCTTCCACGCCCATCCAACAACTCTCCTCTCCCTCATACTTCCCCATGTAACCGTCGCCGATGTAAAACTTGCCCCCTGATTCTTTCAACTCCTTTTCTTCTTCACCCAATGATGGCGTCTCTACCTCCTTCCGGTGCCAATTGCCTCAGTAAAATCTGATCTACCTCCTTTCCTGCGAACTATGCCCTTCTTTTTACATAGGCGAATAAACCACCCCTATTTCAATTCGCATTAATAACCACCGATTCTCTATTACATCTGCCTCCTTTTCATCCCTTCCAATACTCACCCACTGCTTATCCCATGGACTCCCCTTTGATAATTGTTTCTCTCTTTATGTCCTCGAAATCCTACCGGCATCCTCCAATGTTCAACTCAGGACCCATGAACACGCATATATCCGCCATTCCCTTAATTTCAATATCACTTGATTAAATATCAACCGCTGACCCCTCATTCCCTTTGTTACTCTCTCCTCTCCCCATTATTTCTGCCACTCTTCTGCTCTCTCCTCCCCATTCCCCTTGCCACTCCCTCCCCTCCTCCCCAATACAGCACACCGTGCATATCATCCTTCATCAGTCAGTTCTCTCAGACCGACGAAGGGGCAAGCAAGCCCCGAAATATCTCTTCGTTATGTGAGTCTTTTTTTATTACCTGTTTCGATGTATGCATGTGTGTTCATGTTTGTTGCTCGTCTGAGTTTTCCTGAAGTGTATATATATGTTTATGAGAAAACTCATTCGAGCACAATAGAAATAGTATATATATAGAGCATACCTGGTTAGAGCATCCGACATGTAATCGGGAGGTCCCGGGTTCGAGTCCCGGTCGTGGCATATTTTTTCCGTGAACTATACTATTCCCTTGTGTTCGTCTTTTATGTTTTCCTATCCTGTTTTTCCCAATTCCTATCCCAAATAATATTTACAGCCTCTGACGTATTTTCTCATATATATTATTATATATATATATATAATATATGTTGAACTTTGCCTCATTTCTTGCTTGATAATGATGTAGTAACATTGAAACTCAGGTAGTAATAAAGATTATTTTATGGAAAATTACACACATTTTTAATATTCATCATGATATAATTGCAATATATCACGCCTAATATTCATTGTTCAATGACCGAAGTTGATCGAGCAATTTCTTTGAATGGATGGCCGCCTTGAAATAGTCCCTCTTGGGCTGCAATGGGATGGAAATAAAATCGACAAAGAAATTGGAAAACGTATCGCAAAAAAACACTGTATACACCGAAACCTGGTTTTCCTTTATTAAGCGGTCATCACCCCTATAAGTAAAATTTTTTCCAGAACATTTTCCCCCATATGTTGATTGTAAGGTAATCTACCAGTTAAGGTGGGCTTCCATGACTATGATACTTTAAAAAAACTTTATAAGAATGATAACAGTCTCTCCTCTCTTAATTATCATCACTTCTTTATTCGTTTTCCCCTCTCCATTCACCTCACCTTCTCCATCCGTCGCCAAACCCACATAGCTCAAAAATCTCGAGTCTATGATCATTGTCCTTCCTCATGGACCAGGTTTCGGATCCATATAATGCTACACTACATACGAGGGTTTTTACTAATCTTTTCTCCATATCTTCCCCTTCCTCCAAATTTACCCCACTACATCAGAACTTAATCCCTCTTCAACTCTACATACTTAACACCCCCTATCATTCTATCCAAAATCCCTATCCTCTCTTCCTACCCCTACCCTGCTTACCCAACATTCTACCCTCTATTACAACCTTCAACAACCCATTGCCTCTTGAGTACCCCTTCCATCCTCCTTTCTTGTCCACTTTGGACCTCTTGCAGCAAACGCATCTCCTCCCCTTATACCATTTTCAAAACTTCTTAATTTGTTTTCCAGCAGTCAATAAAAAATTTCGGATATATGAAGACAAATGTATTGGTAAAACTACGTTTAAGAGTTAGTAAACTTAATATGAGGTATTTTTTTGTTGAGCTATGGATATACATGCAGTTTCCACAGTTTTCTCCTATTTGTCCGAAACAGGTCAGCATTGAGAAAACTGAGAGGAAAATAGTCTCACACTTCCCCAGACAAACAATATTCCAAAAACCCTAGTGATGCATTCTTGAAAATTCTTGGTTGTATTAATGGAATTAAATAGAGGCAGGGAGAATGAAATGGAACATAACAAAATGCTGAGTAAAAAATTTGTAACCCTTTCTATTAGTCTTCAGAGCTATTAAGACACTACGAAAATGTTTCAAGACTACATTCAGGGTGGTAAAAAACTGGTTGAAACAAAACAGAAAGGAAATTAATTCATTCAGCCAGAGAACATAAAATTATATCTACCACTGTCTCATTTCAATGTGAATTCTGCTGCTAGGCTGCATTGACATGCCTAATTTTTTCTAAGCCTTCAAATTTTCTTAGTAAGTATTTCCCCTTTACCCTGGAGTTGCCTTTTTGATTGGTTTGTGGGTCATTTTTACCGCTGCCTGTCCTTACTGATGCCAATCATACAGGAGAGCTAGTTTAAGACAAATACAACATCAAGGTTCTGGTTGGGATTTGAACCTATGTCTTTTTTGTGTTAGCAAGCAAGTATGGCCCTTACAAAAATAGTTTTGAGTACTGGAGAGAGAAAAAGTTGGTTGGGTGGGGTAACTCACTCACCAGCAGATGATTTGGCTAACCCCTAACCCAACCGGCTTTCTGTGTCTCCAATAAAATATATTATTCTTTGCTGTGCCAAATGTTAAAAGAAGTTTAAATTCAGCACTGTTTGCTGACATATGTTGGCATTAAGAAAATCATGTATTCATACTTGGATTGATAAGCTTCTTAAGATATGGTATGACTGTGTGGAGTTTTACCAGTGAATGTCACCGGAAACTATTAAAACAAAATCGTCTAGTTAAACACTGATAAATATCACAAATAAATCGGATAATCTCAGAGACATTTATGAAAAAGTATTACCATTAACACAGTTAATGAATTATGTATGTCATCATTTTAGACTATTCCTGTGGGGACCGAGACTAAGGTTCGTTATTTCTTAACATCATTTCTTTACGATACATTTAGATACCCCTTTCATCATGGACCAATGATTTGGTTCGTAAGAACGAAAACTTCGTATAAACATTGTTCATAATAAGGAGAATTTACTGTATACATATACACATATATACACACACACAAAAATATATATATGTATATATACAATTGTGTGTTCATCCTTTTATGTGTTCCTATCCCTTTTCTTAATTTACTATAATTTATAATATATATAGGTATATATACATATTTGTTTCATGCAACAGCCCCTGAGGATGTTCTCCTTGGTGTTATCTTTTTTTTTTGGCTCTTTGTACATAAGACGTAGAGCAGCTAGATTTGTGAAATATTGTCACAATAAACACGGCAGCATACTGGCATAATTGGAGGAGTTAGATTGGAAGCCACTCGTTGATCATAAGCTACAATATAGTTTAAATTTATTGAGTAAATTTGAGGTGGATTACTTCAATGAAGAAGTTAAAGACATATTTGCAAACCTCATCATACTATGGTAGATCAGATCACGCACGTAAAATCAGGAAGATAGACTGTAGGACGGATAGATTTAAAATGTCATCTTCCCTCCTATGATCAGAGATCAAACTAAACATGATCCTAGGGATAGATAAGAAAGGTAGTGTATATACTTTGTAGGTAATATGAATGTATGGCAATTTGGCATAGTTTGAGATTGTTCCCGTATGATGTGAATAATGTTTTGCACGCAAGTAGCTTCCTTCTGCTGAATAATAAGTGATTTGTGTAATAAAACTCTCGCGAGTGGGAGTGCATGCACAGTGGTGGCTCACTCATGCTTTTACGGTGGCATTAAGGGTATTATGTAGAAGGAGAACACATCATCTTTGATAATTTCAATACAAAATAATTCTCCTCTTTTTGATTTTTTGCCTTCAGATAGTAATTTTTTTAAATCTCTAGGTTAACAATTCTCAAGTTATTAAATTCCCATCTTTCTCTGCCTCTAATTATGTAAAATGTTACATAAGCTAACACAAAAGCTTCTGTCATAGATTTATAGATCCTTGCTGGACTTCCTTTACCTTAATATCACCTTCTCTATCTAGACAAAGCGAAATCTATAAACCCTTGCAACCATCCCCCTTTCTTCCCTTGCTACTATTTCCAAATTCTAATGACCACTTTATGAACTTTCGTACTTTAGTCACCACTACCGAAGGCCTTAATACTTACAAAGGCTGACCAAATTAAAACAAAGTACCTATAAACCCTTTTCAATTCCCCTATATTAATATGTAACTCTAACACAAAATAGAATGGCAGCCACAAAGAAGATGGGATGCAATAGGAGGTGGTCCTGGAAACATGATGAATTTAAATGAACAGAATTTAAATGTAATAAATAAAGATATAACTCGAGGATCTGGTATGAAAATAAGGTTACACACGAAAAAAGAGTGTGACTTATGGGAAAAATCACAGGGCATGAGAACTAAGTGAATAGCCATTAAGTATTAGGGTGAGTCGACAACAATGATCAGCCAAGTGAAGTTGGTACTGAAAGGGACCCTAGAAGGGAGAAATTAACATGTAGGCCAGGATAGCCTATGAGAAACAGGGAATCAAAAACATAATTGTTAGGAACTAGATTGTCAGGTGGCAGGATAGCTTGGAAAGGTACTACAGGCCCCCCTGCCCTTGTAGTGGCTTGTAGGGTACTTCTTAAATGTAGACACCAATCTTTAGAGTGGTTTTTAGTTCAGATGGATAAACCAAAACCAGGGTCTTCTACCCTAAGGTAGGTGTGATAGGTGAGGGTAGAGCTCACCTAGTACTAAGCCCAAATAGTGTGTGAACATTCACATACCAGGACAGGGAGGGGCTAGTTCCTTTCCCTGTGCCACCTGTGGTTTCCCAGGAAGATCTGGTACCCAGATAATCAATCAGCTTGGGTTTTAGCTGGAGGTGTCCAGAGGCATCTCTGGCCCTTGTACTTGCCTGGGTTCAGTAGCCAAGAACTACCCATAGGGCCACAGTGACCTGTGACCATTCACATTGACAATGAAAATATGTAAAAATTAATCCTTGGTAAAGTTTTAAAAATATGATTTCCCTACATCTATCAAATTATCATCTCCAGTTAAAACTTCAACATTCTCATCACATGCAATACCTAGTAATTAGGGACATGCCATCAAATTTTGGCTAGGAGAAATATAAGCTCGAGCATGGATGGGATAAAAAAAAGTACATCCTCGAGAGAAACAAGAAAAGATGATCAAGAATAAAAATAAAATAATGGTTTGTTGTGATCATAAGGAAAATACTTGCCAAATAAAACCTAAGAGAGGACACTTTGATAATTGGTCAGGAATAAATCATCTGCTACTTATGCAAGTGACATAAAGAACTATTAGCAAAATAGCCTATGCAAAGGAATGCTAACAGAGGAAGAGGCACATGGAGAATGTTATAATGACATGCAACGTCTTCACACACATCATGAACACATGAAGTGGTACACAAAATTGCATTTTTGAAGTTTGACAGGCATGAGAATGGTCAGCAGAGAGAAAAGATGGGAAAAAGCGGTAATGTGATGCAAAATAAAATAAAATTTTTTCAAATGAATTAGGTAGACAAACTGACATATTTAACGGATAATTTATGAAGAGGTACCTCAAACAGCAGGAAAAGAGAGAAGTTTGCCTTACAGCACAACAAGGGAGGGTAATATCATTTTACAGCATTCTACTTCATCACCTTAAGGCAGGCTAGTGATAAGTGCAATGAAAGCAATCATGTAGGGGAAGATTTTCATAGATAGGCCAAGGTTTACATAGAAGAAAGGTCTACATAGCCTCCTCAGTGAATTTTACATAGAAGAAACATTATAATAGGAAAATATGACTATGATTGATAGGTGGCAGGTTAATTTGGAAGGGTTCTGAAGTTCAATATTCAGAATGATAATTTGTGATGATAATGTTATGCCAATGCTTTAATAGAGTAACTATAACCTTTTTTCCTGGTAGAACTATGGCTTGAGACATTGGAATAATTTGAGATAACGTTTTTGACTTTAATGCTCATTTCCATCAATGCTTTTTACTAAAGTGGCTGCTGACACCACCAGGAAAAATCCAATCATCATTTACTGGCAACCAGAACAATATGTTAAAACTATCAGTAGAACAGGAAAACTAACTGGCCTCCCTCCCTGACACATCTCAGGTGTTAACATGAATTTAGCCTACATTCACCTATTAAAGTTGAGATAGTAATTGCACACATACCTAAATATTAGTATGAGATGTAAGACATCAAAGGGTAATAAATTGTGGGACTATCACTACTTAATTTCACCCTTTTACATATTTTCTGGAGAAAATATGACGGGGAAAAATTGCTCATATGGTATGGTTTATTCAGTATGGAAAGTTATAAATGGTCACATCTACTGAAAATACAACTACTCTGATAAAATCTTTGATTTCAATGAGGAAGCAGAACTCATACTTATAACTCATGAGGTACTCAAAACGCCTCTTCAAATGGTATTCGTTATAATCAATACTTCTAAGCCAGATATCAATATAGTACGAGATGGGGAAAAAACGAAGTAAAATTTGTTTGCAAAAAATATCCATGGAAAAATAAATTGATAAATATCTTTAACTGCCTTCACAAAAACGAATAATTCAGGCAATTCAACCATGCAACCTTGCATATTTTTGATTCAAATTTTTAACAAAGTCATTGTAGAACCGTTCCTTTTCGAGCTCCAGCGAAGGTAAATATATAACAATCATAAATTCATCAAGAAGGATTCCGAAATCCACAATCCTAAATGTAAATAAATTGGAAAAAATGCTCGCGGGCATTGTCCATATTAGCAACATTTAACAACTATTTTTGCAAATTATTGTTCTAAGGTGGCAAAATAAGGCCGTAAACTACTTATAACGCGAACATTTTTCTTGCTGGAAAAATATTGATTTTCAGTACCGTTGCATGTACGTAGGCGAATTCAACAAAAATAAGTGTTAATCATTGGATCCAGGTGTTTCATTTAAACAAAATGTATTAACTCGTTAAAGAATAATACATGGAAAGGCAATACATTTTCAACGAAAATAAGCCGCTTGCAGGTGGTAGGATTTTGCTACATATGCCATTCTAAAAACTAAGATAACTTAAGCAACTCGATCATAAACGGCATGTAGAAATTTAACAAAAACACCATGAAACGTAGATGAACATTCGTACTCTTCTAAAATTTTGTTAAAACCAAAAGTAAATGCAAAAACGTAAAATGGTCGATTCCAATGCTATAACATTAACTTCCAACTATTGGTCTTAATGGCTTTTAAAACAAAGAGCAACACAATTTATATTTTAATTATGATGGGTAATCTACTTACTAACTGTATTTCCGCAATTTTTTCTGAAGATAGCCATTCGTAAACAGTTTCATCTTGACGGCTTCCACATACCGCACTTGATCATACCAGAATATGCTCTTCGTTTGTTGATTGACGGCGGCTGGTTTCACTCGTATCTCTCCATTTACAGTGAAACTCGCTCTTACGCGTCATGAGACAGAATTTTCTTATAAGAGACCTCTACGGGGATATCCAACGGACCTAGTGGTCTCAGTCAACGCTATTGCAGAATCGGTTGATTGTTATTTTATCTAGACGTAGCTGAGTTAAATAAGTAGGTATTTCTCTGAAAATGACCACCCAAGCTCACAGTAAGAAGAGGGTTTGCTACTACTATGACAGTAAGTAATAAAATAATTTATTGTTAATGCTTAGTTACATATTTTGAAAGAACCTTAGATGTTTATCGGTCTACGTGCAAACTATGAGTTACCCCATTGTGAAGTATACTGTTCAGTTTTTCGTCCCAACGTAATGAAAAGTTTGCATTACTATTACTTTTGTCTTAGTTAGTTATTATTCGGTAGTTTTTCTCCATTGCGGTGGCGCAGGAGATATACTAGTGAATGAAACGTGTTGGCGGCATTGTGGTTCGGAGATTCATTTACCTTAGATTTTCCCTCCGAATCGTGCCGTGAATAATAAAGTAAAGAAAGGTTTTTTTATTCGGTGTACGACATTATTCCATTGTACTATATGGACCGTAAAATTATATTTATGCTTATACCTTCTCTATCAATATTATTCATATGTAATTGGCAGAATACTGACGTATTGAGTTAAATAAAGGTGTATTTTATGCCGAATGATACAAATTTAATTCATCTGTTGAGTTTTAATATATATTTCGGAATATATAGATCGGAAAGAGATTGTAAACATGAATTTAATCTTATGTTGATATGTTTATTATTGGCGGGATCAATTCTGGTGCCTAATTGGGGATTCCATTGCGATTGTGCTTCATATGTTTTTGTTAAACTAAAATTTTGGGGATTTTTTCATTAATTTGCCAAATTACAATACCATCTCTAGAAAGTGATTATAGTTCTATAATCAAGGTAAACATTTGAGTGGTGAAAGCATAGGAATTCCTAGTTGCCTGAATGGTTTAGCTACATTTATGTAATTAAAGATGTCCAAAATAATTTCACCCCTTTATTGTATTCATTTTTGTAGAAGGTATTTAGAGGATGTGTTACAAGGTGATGACTGAATTATTGAGTTATTTTTCCATCTTGATATTTTCTTCCTCGATACATGTTGTTTTTATGCTTTTAACCCAATATGTGAATTCCGGCAAGATGGCAGGAAAACTTGGTTAATATTTGACATTACATTGATTGCAACTTATTTGAACGATTCGCGTGTCGTAATTCGTCGAAAAAATGTTCTACAGCATATTAACTTAAAAACTGTCATGGCCGGTGAAATTAGAATCCCTCTTTGATTTTAGGTTCTAGCGAGGAACTATGAAATTGTTTAGGTGTTCTTTTTTTGCGTAGATAAAACATGTCGCCCTGGGTTAACCTTTGGAGACAATCTCGCCAGACTATTTAATACCATAACAGAAATTGTTGGAAGAAAATTAAACTATTTGATCGGTAAATTGATTTTGATGTCCACGTGGCATTTGTACTCCACATCCCCTATTATTTACCAGTTCAATAAGAAAGACCATCAAGCTACAGGATTATTTTACAAACTCCCGAATTTGGACGTCACTATGTGTCCAATAACTCCATTCCTTGTCCGGGAGTATATGTTTAAGTACTCAGTTGTTTGAAGTATTCGTTCGAAATCTCAAACGAGACGCAAACGGAGTTACCCGAAATGGAGTACAGTCTTTCCGGTCGCAGATGTTTTATTAGAAGGAAAATCAGCTGAAACATAATGGATAAAATCTGCAAGGTTTTTTCGGAAAGAGGACCAGTGTAGGTGATATCCAGCGGGATTTAAAGGAATAGTGTTTTTGTTTATAGGTTGCTTCAGTGGTTCTGGTGGCAGGACAATTAAACCGGTGGAAATCCCGAGAAGAATTCATCCACATCATACGCCGGGAAAGCATCAGATCCTTCATAACACTCAAGTCATCGGTTGCAATCGAACCCGCGACCTTTTGCTATGTCGCGAAACATGCTACACGCCTGTATTTCCAAACTCAAATGGAGTTACTTTTTTGTAACAGGAAAGACGGCTCCATGCAAATTTATTTGCCTACGGGCAATAAAAATAATATACACATGGGCTTCATTTCTTCCAGGGAATCTAATATGGCGGCCAATATCACTATGGCCGCCGGACAAGGGGACAAAAAGGCATTTCGCAATGTTAACGTTTCCAATATCACCGGTTTCATTTCATAACCAATTAATAATGAATCTACGCCACTTTACCGTTCTTACAACGATTCGCGCAGGTAATGACGTTGAAACTTTAGTTGTACTTAGTTCATTCCCTCTGGCTACATTGACTCCTTGCTATCGTCTTCATTATTCTTGTACGAAATTCTCGAATATTTATGCGTTATCGACCATAAAGGCAGACTAAAAAAGATATGGTTTTTAGTGAATATACCTTATAAAGTAATTTTACTTCATACTTGTGTATGTAGTAATTAACATATTAGGAGAGTTCAATAAGAAATACACCACAAGTTGTTACTATGACCTGAACTATTCTTAGCAGGTTAATTTTTTGTTGAGTCCTGGTGTGAACCTTCCACCACTTTTGAGTACAGTTGAAAGTAATGCATTTGGGCTGCAGTTTGATAGTGTGGTCAAAATGTAGGATGTCAGTGATGCACATTACAAGCACCATGTCCTTTAATGGGGGAGAACATGTCAAGAATACCAATAAGAGATTTTGTTGTTTACTCAACTGCCATCATTGATTATTTACTTTACCACTGGCAAACTTGGGTATTCTCTACTAGGATCAAGGGTGGTACCGAGAGGGAGTATATGATTTTCTGACACCCTGTCATAAACCATAAGCATGGCAAGAGACTTTAAAAAATGATCAGTGGTTGTGATGGTTGTGACAATGCAATGCTGGAGCTATAAAGTTCTATGTTCCATACTTTCAGAGATATAAATAGTGGTGTATTACTTTTTGGACAACCCTACATTTATATTTTTTCTCTTCAGTCCTAAGTCCATATAGAAATAAATCCAAGAGAGGCAATCTGAGTTAGAACCAAGGGAAGCTTTGTAATAAATAAGGCCTCAATGGCTCTGTATTGAATCCATCCTATCTATTATAATGTTTTGACTGTAACATATCCAACCAAACCTGTCACCTTCCTGAAAGTTTAAATATGGGGGCTACCATTATTTTACTTCTGCATTAAATCAAAGTCATTTTTTTATTTCAGGTGACATTGGGAACTACTACTATGGTCAAGGGCATCCAATGAAACCACACAGAATACGCATGACTCATAACCTCCTTTTAAATTATGGCTTGTACCGTAAGATGGAGATATATGTGAGTACTCAAGAGTAACTGAAGTTTTGGAGATGGCATGTATCATCTTTTTGGGTCTGGAATATGGCTAAGATAACCACAATTTATACCCTAATAACTGTATATTTAGCCAAAATCATTTTTTGAGATGTGGCATAGTCTCTTGAATAAACGTAAGTTATGGTTTCAAGGTGCTCACTCTGAAAAACTATTTTGGGGGTTCCAATCAGATCTCTTGTTTAACCACTATGTAATCAGCCTAAAATTTTAACATTTCTCTATATATGGTTATTCTACTGTTCTATTTTTGGCCAAATGAATGCTAACTATTGCTATAAAAGTAATGAAGACTATTCATATATAATTAAAGCAACTGTCCACATGCAAGACAACTTCAGTGTTGTCACAGAGGTCCAATGTGGATAGAGGTTATGATGAGGAGGGGGGAGGAGGTAAGAGCATCTAGATCTATCGGCCCTTTGTGGCATTCTCTGTATGGCCATTTTCAATGGTATTTTGAAGCCCATTCCTAATATACTTCACTTCCTTGGATTCCAAAACTGGGGTTCCAAGGTAGCTCTTTCATGTTTTGAAATTGCCTGGCAGTTGCATAACAGGTGAGATATCTCAACTCCAACTCTACAGCTGTCAGAGTCCACATCCAACCTGGAAATTGAGTTGGCTGTTGACTCAGTAGTGACCTGTTAATAGCTCTACTATTCTTCTCTGTTCGCTTCTATTCATAGACAGAAGATTCCTGAAAATCATTTATTGAGAATATTCAATTCCTTGCTCCCCCAATGTGGAGCTTGGCCTCCAGTAGTTCCTGAGACGTTTGCCAGATCTTGGAGTGCTGGTTTTGCATCCATTCTCTAATCTTCAACCACCCTATAGTTGGGGAAATAGATAAGATTGAGCTAGCCCCTGTTTTCACAAGTCCATCAGCTATCTAATTTCCAGGAATGTCTTCATGGTTAGGAACCCAGAAAAAGTGTGCCCAACATGTCTGTTTGTTCCTGACAGCACTCATGCAGAAGCCACAATTTGGACCAGGAGAGTTAGGTGCTTTGTAGCTGCTGGATTTTCTGAGCATATGTGAAATGGCTCGCTGATGTGGGCCAATTCTTTGATATTTTGAACACAGAGCAGAATAGCCAGTATTTCAGCCTGGAATAGAGTTATGTATTTTCTCAGGAGAAAATTTTATTTCCTGGGAGGTTTCAACCATGTAAGCCTGGCCCCAATTTATCAGCCTTTCTTGAGCCATCTTTGTACCTCACTGAGGCTCAAGAATGGAGTTGTGTGAATGGAATTCCAAAAGCTGTTCCTCCAGGATCCCCCTCTTCATGAGAGGGGAAAGTGTTTTGTATTGGGGTTTTTTGGATTGAACCTTGCCACCATGCGCCCATTGTGCCCTGTTGTGAAGATTCATCCAGCTCAGTCCATATCAGTTTGTCTCCAGATATAGTTTCCTTTCCATACCATTACTCTGTGTATATTGGGCATTGAGTTGGCCCTGGCCTGTCTCTCCACCATTAAATGAAGTGGTGGTGGGTCCAAGAAAGTTTCCAGAGATAGTTAAGTTAGATAATCAAGTTATCCTTTGTGTGTTTATCCCTGACTTCCATATGCTGGGTTCTTTCCCACCACACTATTGAGCTGTATGTAAGGCTAGGCCTCACTACCACCATAATCCAGCACCTTGAGAGTTAATATGCAGGATTTGCAAATGGCTCATCTGCATGTCCATATAGCTGCACATGGCTTTTGTACTCTTATTTCCAAGTGTTCACCTCAATTGAGTCTAGAATCTCAGGTGAGTCCTACTGTTGAGGGAAGGGAAGGCAAACCCCTCCTCTTTCCTCCTGTTTTTGAAGAGTATCATTAGTTTTCTCCAGGCTCACCATGAGCCCCATTCTCAGGTACCACCACTCTACCTTATGTAGGGCCCCTTGCAAGAGTCTGGACACCATGTCTTGATATCCATTTACACTGCCATAATCATTGAGCTTCCTCTCATATAGGCTGTGACTCTTCACTGATACAGCATGTGCCCCATCCATGTCAATATGAGAGGAAGAACCCCATGCCCAGCTGCTATTTATCATATTTGGTTGAAGGTGGTGTTGTTACATGGCAGTCCAAATGACCCCCTCTACCAGCACCCACTTTCATATAGATCAAGATGTTGAGTGCCTTTTCCTTGGACTTTGCCTTCCTGGTAAACATGTTGATTCTAATGCATAGTATTTTCTCATATGAGCCCATCTCTTATGCACCAGTCTATCATCTCCTGTAATGACTGGAAAAGAAATGACACCAAACATTCCCCTGAAGGAGTTGGTCTTGCTGAAGTCCATCTTCCATGGCTTGAGAAAGAACACCGCTTTGGTTACTCTCCAAACCTTGGGCACATGTGTGTATCACAAGCAAAATATGCATATGAAGCAGTAGAAGGAGATGCTCATTGCTTTTCTCTGATCCATCAGAGTTTTGTGTTTCCACTGTTGAGGAGTTGGTAACTGTCTAGGAACATGTATAAATGAATGTTTCAAAGTCTGATGGATCAGAGAACAGGAATGCCCTCAAGTCACCTGTATAAGGATGGCCAAAAATGAAACATCACTTAGACCTGATGATGCCAAGTGTGACTGGCAAAACTGTTGTTAGTAAAGTGTAATTCAAGCATTGAATCCTGGAAGCATACAGCCTTCTCAATCTTCATGCCGCAAGAGTTTGGACTCTTTTAAAACTGTGTTTTTTATAGTGCTTTGTTGCAAGATTATAGCTGTCTGACATCTTCAAAGGAGATCTAGTCTTTTGGTGTCGTACTTTTCTTGATCTTATTAAGGTGTTCTCCAGATATACTCTAAGCCTCAATAGGACTAACTCCCTTCCAGGGAAGATGTTGACCATCTATTCAGATCATCGGAGGGCAGTTTTTCTTAGATGAGGGGATGATTAGGATTAGATGAGGTCTTTCGTTAATGATCCCCAACTTCCTCATCATTTCTGAAGAAATGGAGTCAAAGGTCTGAAACACCTTCCCATGTTACAGTCTATAGCTTCCTCTAGTCTGATTTCTGGGCTTCCCATAATTTTGACATGGTTTACTTCCCAACCATCTGGAACAGGATGTCAGTGGTTTCACAAGGATATCTCCCCCTTAACTCATCAGTTTGAAATCTTGTGTGCTACCTCCTTGTTGTACAATGTTCAGCTTCTAACATCCACCCTTACATTGTTAATGAAGATTGACTTATCCAGTATTGAGTATTTGAAACCCTGTTCTCATCAGGATTTTTAATAAGAATTCTGCCTCTCAAATTGATAGTTGAAGTAACCCACACAACGTGGTGTGAATAGGCTGCTCAATCAAATCTAAATTCCCAGTACCTGTTTTTATCCATTTACCAGTACCTCCAACTCTTCAGAGGGTGGTGGACCTGGTGAGTCATACATGAGGCAGGCTGAACAGACCCATTTCTCTCCATTCCACACCACCTCCTTCCAGGGGCCTGAAAGGCAGTAGGACTGTCATCAGGTCTTAAGAAGTAAACTGGGGCAGGTGACTTGTGCCCACCCCTTTTTCGAATACATGTGATGTCTTTTTTTTGCTGAGGCTCTGTAATACAACTTACCTCTCATCACACTTAGTCCTCTTTACTCTTCTTTTGTGCACCCAAGGTTCCTGGATTAGGGCTACTTTTATCTTACCTTCTGACAGGGTCTTGGCAGCACACCCCAGGTCGCCCTGAAATGCTGTAATTTGGTGTGGAGGCAGGTCAGCTCCATGCCGTTCATTCTCCTGTGCCTTTACCTCTGCCTGACTTCTAAGGGGGGGGGGGGTGACCTCCTTTTCATCTATAAGTTGACCTCACCCCTGATTCAGCCCCTGAGCCTCTGAACTTTTGGTCGACCTGACACAGGTCCAACCCTTGGGTCTTATGGTTTACCTCTTGACACCAATCCAGGCCAAGGCCTTTCCAACTAGCTGTATCCTGCCCTCTGCAGGCCAACAGACTGGATGGTACCTGACTGTGTGATCTCTGTACAGGCTTCATCCATGAGAAAGAAAAAGCAAGTATTGTTGTAAACCTTGTTCCATTTATAAACCCACCACAGATCTGTCTTCAGACCTGGGTTCACCCTATTGTCTACTTGTTGATGAAGTCACCCTGTTCACATGCATGAGTGGGTACGCAAGTCATCTGCATTTGCCTTTTAATGACAGTCTGCCTCCACTACTTGGAAGCAGGCACCTTCATATATGGTCTTCTTGAATTCGCTGTTGACCCACTCAGCAGAGTGACCATCATAGGTAGAAGAAGAGGCTATTCAATCTCAATCTCGCTCCAATAAAGACCTTTTATTATTATCAGTGTATCCCCATGACTCCATTGAGGAGTTGCATCCCATCATATACAATCATGTATTTCCCCCCTGGGAAATACACCCCAAACCTTAGTCAGCCTGGTATCCATAGCTTTATACTGGCCCTAAGTCATGTTGCTCCCAGGGTAGCCAGCCAGTATGAATGCCATCTTTCTCCAGTGCCCAGCAAACTCTGCATAGGAGGGCTGGGTCCCCAAGGTTCCTGGATTTCTTTGACTGTAGGTTAGTTCAGGAAGTCCCAGCCTAAGGCCTTGGACTTCTGGTGCTTGGGTTCTCAGCCTGCTCTCTTGTCCTGACCCCCAGGGTGGTGTTTGGGAGGAACCATCCCACCCTCCTGGAATAAATGACTTTATCTTTCACTTCTTGGGAAAGATGCGTCAAGTTTCCTTTTGGCTGTCCCTCTTGGTTGGCTCTTTGTAGAGTGACCTCTTCCTTGATGTGGAGATCTCACAGTATTGTAGGAGTCAAGAGAAGTCCAGTTCTCCATCCTTACTAGAGAGGTTCTGGTTCAAAGACTCCTTCATTATAAAGATATGGTGTTCTGCTATATGGGGCCCACCAGGGTAGGATAATTGACAGTCCCTGTTCCAGGGTCTGCAAAGTTTTGTGGAGAAGTTTTGTTTGCCTGAATGGAGCCCACCATATGGGGTGGTTGCTAGTTCCCATTTTGGGTTCTGCTCTAGGTTGGGCTATGGCAGTGTTCCCTTCAGGTCCCTATGCCATAAGAAAATCCTCCAAGGAGGACGGGCTCACTGAGTTGGAGCTCGGTCCTCTTGCAGGGACCCTTTGGATGTAAATTTTAAATGGTGACATATGCTTCCCATCGGTAGCAAGGTTTCATTTATGCATAGCCCCATATACTTGGCCGACCGGGTTAGCCTGGTGGGTAGCGTACTCGCCAGCTAACCCAAAGGTCGCAGGTTCGAATCCCGCTCAGGGCATGGATGTTGTTTTTGTCCAGATGGGTTTTTCTATGAATAGAAGAGGTGCGAAATAACCATAGCCGTCGAATCACCCTATAAACAAAAATACTACTACTACCCAATATACTTGGATTAGGCTGATAAAAACAGGATTTTGCCTGGTATCTGGAGTTCTAACCCTAAGCCCTTCACCTTTGGCATAGAAAGCCACTTTGGTGATGTGGGCATTTCTATTGATTGCCACATGTAGACCCGTCATGATCTACTAAAACCAGGGGCACCTTGTGTAGGATGTTACTCTTTACCACTGGAAATCTTGGTGGTAGGGAGTTAAGCACCTTACTCCCCCTGGCATCACATATATCTCTTATAAAATGAACTTCCACTAAGTTGAGCCTGAAATTCTTGAATTCGCATGTATCTCTTCCCCTGAGGTGCATTACATTCTACATTGATGCTATTCAACAAGTTGCTCATGAATATGTCTTCCATCGACTAGGTTTATGATTTTCCCTGAAAGATGTTATGATACAAAACAATGTTATAGCATTAATTAAGTTCCATCACTATTAGTGACCAGCATTAATAAATTTTTATTTCTCTTTTCTAGCGCCCCCACAAAGCCACTGCAGAAGAAATGACGAAATTTCACTCAGATGATTACATACGGTTCCTGAGGAGCATTAGACCCGACAATATGTCAGAATATAACAAACAGATGCAGAGATGTAAGTCACTACAGAAGAGTATGGATTGATTACTTGTGAAGAAAAAGCTTTACTTATCCAATTTTCTTTGCAGTCAATGTAGGTGAAGATTGCCCGGTTTTTGACGGACTGTACGAGTTTTGCCAGTTGTCTGCCGGGGGATCTGTCGCTGCTGCTGTTAAGCTAAACAAACAAGCATCAGACATCTGCATCAATTGGGGAGGAGGTCTTCATCATGCAAAGAAGTCAGAGGCCTCTGGTTTTTGCTACGTGAATGATATCGTTCTAGGAATCCTGGAGTTATTAAAATACCACCAAAGAGTTCTCTATATTGATATTGATGTCCACCATGGAGATGGTGTGGAAGAGGCCTTTTATACCACTGACAGAGTTATGACAGTATCTTTTCATAAGTATGGAGAATATTTCCCAGGAACGGGGGATTTAAGGGTAAGTGCCTATTGTTTTATGCTTGAGGTACTACCTTTAATCAACTTCCAGTTTGTTACCATAATCCAGGTGCACACGGTGACATGAAGATAGTCTTCAGATGTTTCTGTCATAGTGAACTTGGGGCAGAAGTTATTGGCAATATTGTTATAAGAAAGCTTCCACTGATAATGAGGCATTGAATGTGACAGTGTACCAAGGAAGTTTTGGAAGTGATCTAAAGAAATTATTCAGTAGTCATCATTAATATAGTGTAGATACATACATATATGCATTTATATATATTTGGAAGAGGCCAGGCAATACAGGAAGATAGTAATTGGATTGTTTTTAAGAAACCCAAAACATATTCAGGAGAGGTGAGGAGGGAATTGTTTCAAGTTTGATTTACAAAGGTAATTGCAGTACATGGGGAGATGTAACTCCTATATAGAAATATAGGACTGGTGAAAAATCTAAGCCAACAAGGAAGTTAGAATAGTATTCCAAAGGAAATTGAACCCATTGTCTCACTTTCTTTATCCCAGAAAATTGCCATTTTTTAGGCATACATACATCTGTTTAAAAAGTAATTTGCCCTTATACATTAAACCATTTTTTATAAGAATGAACACTGACACAGGATAATGTATTAAAAGTAATGACATTTTGATAGAGAGAAAATAATTTTTTGAAAAAAAAATTTGGGGATGACAAACCACCATCTTTGTTGGTGGACTTCGTTCCTGAGTGGCTGGTGAATTGCTGTCCTTGTGAGCCAATGGGTTAAAGCAGTGTTTCCCAAACTTTTTCGAGCCACTGCCCCCCCTTAATTCCACAAAACTATGCACAAACGCCCCCCGATCGTAACTTCCTTGTTTATTTTCGCCCACC
>WURS02000018.1:476186-497240 GCA_011762765.2 Rhinocypha anisoptera
TGAACCAATTCGCGCGTCCCTCCCTGGGCTATGTACAATGCACGTTCTGCGTCTCCTTCTCGCGGTGTGTGTGTTTTAGCCACAGACTATAAAATATGGCTTACGTAAGTGACTTTTTTGTCTACTCCTTCTTGGATAGAAATTATCGAGACTGTGAACGGCTCCGAAAGTGTCGCGTGCATTGGGTGGTCTGGTGGGGACAGGGGGTGGTGGAGGAGGAGAGGAGCTCGTAATAAACGCTGAATGGGCTCTCTCGCCTTGAATTGGCTTCCTCCCACCACCCTCCATCCACCAGTCTAGCCCGTCGCATCGCCCCGCAGCGAGAAGTTCCTGGGGTCCCTTGTGGAGGGAGGAGAGGGCACAACCTAAGGCTTTCTCTCGTGTCGGTGATGATATTTTTTTGTCGGTAGTGTTTGGTGGGTCTAGTTAGTGCTTCGCCATTTCCCATTGCCCTGGAATGGAGTGATAAGTGGTGTTTGGAGTTTTTGATTGGTGTCGGGTGATCATTCTGAGCTTGCAGGTGCCTCGACGGAATTAAACTCTCAGTGTTTTACGGTTCACAATGAAGACATGATTGTGCCCATAAAAACGTAAGTTTTCAGTTTTTTCCTCTCGGTATTCTTCATGGATTTCTCGGTTATCGTGCGATCCCCCAACTGCCAGAGATTTCCACTTACGCTTAATTCTGTGATGCAATCATTTTCTTTGCGACATTCCAATTCTAGGGAAATTCTTTTCCCGTGGAGGATGGTGGGTGGTTTTCCTTACATTCGGTGCTTCTCGTATTCGTCCGGCGTACTGCGTAACTCAAGACGCGTCTGCGAGTCACATGTCATTCTCGAGAAATTGAAATCAACCTTAAAATTATTACTACTGTTTGTCCATCCCGTGTATTGTTGCGTTTAAAACTTTTACTCGGGAAACGTTAAAGCTGTTAACCCAAATGCACTATGACAAATCTGGTGTTGCTCGTCAATGTAATGGAATCCTGAGCAGAGTGATACATGTAGGCGCGTGCCGAATGGTTGGAACGTTAATTCAATCCTATGCCTCCTGCATCTTGATCTCAAAATGGAAGTAAATAATTACCCTGGGTCTTCGTTGGCTTCTTCGCGAAAACAAACTCAAGTGCCCCACTTCTTCCTCCATACAGACGCAAGAACATCGAGGATTCATGTCCTGTCACCTAATAACATTAGGATTGATTTGATCTCATTTCACGATTGTTCATCGCAGCCTTGTCTTCGTTGCCATTTTCTTAATTTCCACCGGAGGGGTGTACGTGCGTCGCAGACAATCTATTTTTCTATCGTTTAAATGACTCTCTGTGACCTAGTTGTTGCCAATATGGTTCGCATCTTTTGTAGACTTCTGTGCGCATTGATTCGGCGCTAATTTTATTCCAAGCACACGAAAAAAACTCGCAAGTTTCACTTCTCGTCAAGGTCACATCCATTATCTAGTGATCTGCTTCTCGAAGGTAAATTATAAAATGCGTCTGCATGCAATTAATCCTCTCTGCGGAAGTAAATAATCTTTTGATTGGTGACCACAATCAATCTTAGCGGATGAATTGCTAGATATTACCCGTGTATATCCATTCCGTCGCCTCTTTAGATATCTGATTACCTCCTGCTCTTTCGACTAAACTTTTTACCCCGATGAGAGATGTATGTTATGTTGCGTTGTGTAATATGGTGTATGAGATGTCTATAACAATGAAAGTAATTCTTTGAGTCGCTTTATAGCATTGGTGGGTCCCTTGAGGATAATAGAACCGTCATTCAAGAAGCAGTCTTTGGATGTGGCGTGTGGCATAGACCTACATTGTGCGGGATTTGGCATATTTAATGGCCTCCCTAAATTTTTCACTAAGAATAATTATGAAAACAATCTGGCAAAAGTACAAGTTTGTCCTGCCCACCCCACCATCATTCACAGTGGTGGTAAGGGTAAGCTACTGTTGAAAAGCTCATCTCCCTTTCCTTAAAAGATTGTGCCATCGCGAAACGAGGTAATGTGAATATTTTTGTATGGCAGTTTACTGATGGAATCAGTGTTGTTTATTTGGCGTCCAAGTTTTCACAAATGTATGACCCACAGGACGTAGAAATTAGAGTTTACCCGTCCATACGCAAACATTTAATGTATATGCATTCTTATCTCTTCGGTGAGAAAACAGTATAGCGTGCGCATTCCTCCCAAATCGACGGAGTGACCTTGCTTCTCATGAATTGGGCAATAGGTAATTTTCTTGGCCTAGACGCTGACACCTATGTTGGTTTCAAAGTGACGTCGCACTGATACGTACTCTTCTGGATTGGTGGAATCGAACACGGAATCAACTCCCCCCCAATTATAGTATTAAGGGAGGGGTTGGAGATCGCGGAAACGGGCAGTGGGAGTAAATACCTACGTTTCTGTTTCTTAACCTATTTTTGGACTTCCACAATATATTGTGTATGTTGGTGATCGTCACTGCTGTTTCTCCATTACTATATTTACGAAAATTGGTGAGTTTGGCATCAATAATGGGAATTTATTTCATCAGTTTAAACCCTTGAGAGTAAACTGAAGACTATCATGCTCAGAAAAAATTTGATTTATTATTTTATTTCTTGCTACTACTTTTTCCTTCGTCAGTCTGCCTATTTACTCGAAGTACTCATTTGATTGCGATGCGTCAAGATTTCAAATAAGGTTCAGTTCCTAGCTGAATGCATTATTGCTCTTGGAAACTTTCTCAAAAAGATAATGAGTTTCCATTATGCTTCGTGGCGTCTTTTACAAATACGTATCCCCAATTTAAACAACACTACTACGCTTGGTTTAGCTTAAACACTGTCTAGCGCGGTGTACATTCACCGATATTTGGTCGGCAAATCTCGCCTGGCCACCCATTGATAACTTTACATTGTTTCATTAATTTTCACGCGGCACCAAGGATGGTGGATTTATTAGATATGATATTTTTGCCTCGTGAAAACTCGCCGTTCTTTCTGCTTCGTTAAATTGGCCTTCCTGATCTACCACCGGCTCAGTCTTGCATCCTTCCTAATAAGTTTGATGACCATGCCGTACAAAATGGTTGCTCTTCCCCCCGAATTTCCTCCACCCAAATGCGTTCCTAACTTCCTAAACATTCCTTGACGATAAGAAAGCGGTAGATCGCCTCGTTTCTCTCGTCGTGTTTGGGCGGGCACGGCGGATCGCGGTAAGTCGTATCATTATTTTGTTCGCGTTTAGGCGATAATCACGGGGTAACCTTAGGGAAAAGTACGGTGGTCAATGCCGTGTAGCGCTTGTACCATAAGCTGGATTAATTCACCGTATGATAATCAAAACACATTATCGAACAATGAATGAAACTGAACAGCTTACCTTAAATTCACGTGATCGGCGAAACGGTCAAAGATATCAATCGTCCAAGAAAAGGCTAAAATTATATTTACCACTCTTTAATATTTAACAGTTTAAGTTGTTAAAGTTTAACTTGTAAAAGTTGTCACAGCTGAGTTGCTCTGCTGGATTCCTTTCTCAAACTAATTTTTATTAATCTTGTTATTAGAATTGAATTTATTCCGTCGGCATGTTTGGGCGCATCTATTGGTCGTATATCGTCCCCGTGTTCCGTTCGCGTGTATTTCGGGTGTATTTACGGTGGATCATCCAAAATAATTGCGATGTTCAATCCTGAGTTAGATATTTGGATTCCTTTGTCGTCCTTTGCATTTTAGATTGTGATAAGAATTCAGTTTATTACATTCGGTCAGTTTTATTTGTGTTTCCTAAGTGGCTCTAGTAATTTTTTTTACAGTTTCTCCTTATTGCCGATATGAAGGCTTTGATTCACGTCTGTGTTGATGTTTTTTATGCGGGTGTTTGAAATATGTGCCTTTATGGTCTTGTTACTCATTCCAACTGTATTTTGTGTAATTACCTTTAAAACCTTTTTTAACTTATCCACTTTAAATGTCTACCCTTATTAAAATTTTAGTGATGTTTCCCTAGACCAAGCGGCCACATAGTCTAAAGAGTAACCAAATTTTAGAGATCTTGGTGTTTTTGAACAATTATATGGTAACCTTCACCAATAGTGGTGGCACTGTTAGTGTTGGAGTTCTACAGTAGATGAACTGAACAGGCGAATACCATTTCTTCATTTTGTATTTTTTTAGAAAACACCCTGTAACTTATAATAAATCCTGAATCCCTATAAAACAATTGTTTACATTATTTTACCATAACCTAAGTAATATGCGATTTCAAATGCAGTTGAACCTCGAAATGGTTTAGAGGGGTGGCCGGATAATAGAGTAAATGACATGAAAAAAGTTGGTAATTTTATTCGGAAGCAATTATTTCATAACTACAACTTGTTTATCCATTTATTTAATATTGTTACTCCAATATAAACGTTACTCTATTGAGTTTTTATCTTAAAAATAATTATTCACCGAAAAAGTGCCAATTATCTCCTACGATCAAAGCTGCACTTTCTAATAATGAAATCCATTCATTCCCGACATAAGAAGAGAAAAATTATGAACCCAGTGCTAAAAAAATGGTGATTTTTCTAAAGATGTCATTGTATATTTGAAGAAAATCTTAAGTGAACGTAACACATAATTATTTTCACAGAAATCATATTAAAACACAGGTTCAATAGTACTTTTCCACAGATTTTTATTGGTACACTGCATTTCACAGTATTAATACATTATCACCAGTGATGCTTTAATGTGATGATACACTCTCACAATAAGATCAGTTTTGCTGGATGCATAAGGTAAAGGGGCGCCTGACACTCCAGTTAAATTGGGAACTGGTTGATCGAGGGACATTTAAGCAAGGTTTTAATGTATCTACTCTGGCTTTAACGCATCTGTAAGTGCTAAAATCTTCAGTTGTACATGCACTTATATTCCTGCTTTCATATTTATTTAACTCCGATTGGTGCTGTTGGATGCCCAAGCTTCATTCATATTTTGTGTTTTCCGAGTGCCACATCTTCCTGCTAAACCATATGTACCAAAGGGCATTAAGATACCACCCATGCTCATGTTTCTATGGGTTGACCATTGTGGTCTTCTCTGCACATTAAAGATGAAGTTATTATAGATGTGACATACTTATTGAACAAAACTACCTGGTATTCTGATGCTAATATTACTCAAGTAAACGTTTGGTCAGTATAATATGGTTTTTGATGAAATGTTGGCTTTATTTAAAAACTCCCAGTGATAAAGAATGATGCTTATAGTAAGACTTCTATATTGTGTTAAAAGTTCCATGTGGAACCATTTTATTCCACTTTGTACCACTTGAAAACATCCTTGGAGTTTACCACCAAAATTTCACGGATTGTTCATTCCTATGATAGAGATCTACAGTACATTGACTTATGCTATAGATGTCATAGAGATATAAAGTATGTGGAATATAATATATGTAATCAATTCCGAACTCAAACTGGTTATTTAGAATTTTAATTGTTATCTATATTTTGTCTTCTCATGCAAGAAAGGCTCCTCTATTTTATCCTTTAATGTTAAACTTGGGAGTTTTTAACATCTTGGAATATTTTTACATCTCTATTACTTAATTTTGTGCCATTAACAACTCTTCAAAGAACTTATAGATGGGGAATTATAGAGAAACATAACCTCTTTTTCTAGGTCTATTGCAAGAACTCAACAATTTTAAGGTTACCATATATGCCAACCTTGTATTTCTCTGATTAGCTAAATAATTCGATTTTGGCTGTTGTGCTTTTTTTCCAAGTATTTTTAACTAGAAATTCTATTCATTAATTAGGGTTTTTCACATGCACTCAAGTTTAATTCCAAGCATATAAGGAAATGGTGAATCAACTGGTTCTAGACTAACGAGTTCAGATTAGGAAAAAATGCACACACATTTCGCAATACAAACTGGATATACTTGAAATAAAATAAATGTACTGGTTTGCTTGAAACCCTTTCCATCACGATTTTTTTGTAGCTCATGTGCCCTTGGTTCGTATGGTCAATTAAAACTAAGGGAAGAATACTTTAAACAAGCGATAGGCTGCTATATTTCCCATGTGGTGTGGGGGCCTTTATTTTTTCAGGTTCCTAACCAACCTTCATGGGAAGGTGGGAAAATTTGCAGTGTCACTTCTGCAGGCCGCATTTAAGTTATGCTGCCACCTGTCACGTTATAGGTAAAAGGACTTGCATTTGTTAATTGCATCCAATGCATTACTATTTGCAGTTTCCTTTCCTGTGTATGTCTTTATTTGCCTGTGCTCCTTATTAGATTCTGCCTTTTTTTTTGGAGGAAAATGACTTCTGTATTATCACCATCTCCTGGTGTTGAAGATTGCTTGCTTAGAAGTTGAGTCCTTAGTGAGCTTGAAAATTAGTTGTAGTAAGTAGCCTTGTGTGAATATTAGGAAGTGCAATGATATTATAGAGAACTTGTGCTTTGCATTTATTTTGTTCACTTTATAGGCCTACATCACATCTTGCCTTAAGAGTTTGAGTGCACTCATTTTAGATGGGCTGTTCCCATTGTTCTGCATGTTATTGTTATGTATTTTGTGCTGTTGCTGGAAGAATATGTCTTGGTTGATTTTTTAGTAGCCTGTTATAAGTTTATTTTCAGTTTATGGACCATGTCAAATATTGAAAATGGAGTATCATGACTTTAACAACACTCACTATATCTTTTTCTGGATAAATGAAAATTGATAATGTTGTTAGGACTCAAATTGTTATATTTCTTTTTATAATTTTTGTTGACAAGTGTGAAAAATCAACTAACCTCATAACTTTTAATTGGTTTTGTGGAATTGTATTTTATAATTTATGAATTTCACATAGGGTTATAAGAATTGCCATTTGAAATCCCATATTTTAGTTAATGTGTGACCCGCTTATCCTACTTCTATTTGGAGGACTAGGTTCTTTGTAGTAATACATCTTTCCAGGATGGTAAATTGATAAATATTTAATATACAAACAGCTTAATTTATAGCTAAAGTTCATCATCTGTTCCCAACATACACATTCTAAAGAATAAACAAATCATTTAAACATAATTTAATACATGTGTGTATGTGTACATATAATTTTAATTAAAAACTGATTTGTACCTCGATTTTTGCCATACACTTGCATATAAATAAGGAAAATATATCCATTTGTATTGTTCTCAGTTAAATAAGAGGATAGTTAGGGCTATACTAGCAATGTAATAAAATACAAAACAAGAAAAAACTTACTGCTTAATTTTAGTATAGCTAAGCATAGTATTGTGTTTAATAATTGTGTGTAACAATTCAATAAATGTCTTGTGACTGTTGGCTTTAAATAGACAAATAGAGCATTTTTGTTGCATGATTGACATTTATTGAGCATAAAGATTGTCAGGCCTGTATGAACACATGGCAGCATTAAAGGCCTCCACTCTATTAAAGAAAGGCACTTTCAATTTATTGCATAATGTATGCATACCATTGCAGAAGTGATTGATATAGATATTTCCAAATTTCATATCACTGCCTTATGTTTAGGAAACTCATAGCAGTTAATGATGCTCAGTATGTGGTGAAAACTGAATGCTGGAATGGCTTTCTTGCACACCTGCCAGTTAACTAATATGCTTTGAACTTCTGTGTGATTTATAAGTTGCAAGTAAAGATTTTTTGCAATAAATTGTTATTTAACTGATACTGAAATATTATATGTAAGTCACAAAATTCCTGCTCACAAAATACTAAGCATCTATTTTTTAGTGTTACATTTAATGAGAGGCTGCATCAAATTCACTGTTAAAATATAGTGAGCATTCATTTAATTCATGTATTATATTTTAAAGTTGCTTGTTATTTCACTTGTATATACACAAATTTTCTTGGGAAGCAACTAGAGGTATATTTAAGATGTGTTTATTATCTTACCCATTATGGACCCAATTTTGTGCCATATCAAAACATTCTTTTGTATTTTATGAGAAATGATAGTATATGGTTGCTTCAAGGTTATTTTCCACAAGTGTTAGTATATCTTAGCTTATCACCATCTAAGTAACACTTAGCTTATCACCTTCATCACATTTGAATGTTCATGATTTGTCTTGGTTTTCTTACCCAGCAACTGTGATGCACATCAATATGTATACATATTTCCATCTTTCACCACAATTGCCTTTTTTCTATTTTCATTTTCTTCATACCTTGCGTGTGGGTTTGGTGTGAATTGTCATTTTGTAAGAGGGCCAAAATTTATAATAAAAATCTCTGTTTTCCTTCAGGCTGGATATGACCAGTGATCTTATGTCATTGCATTTAGGAGATCGAATTTTAGAAGTCAACGGAACTCCTGTGAAGGACCAACCAATTGAACAAATTGAGAATCTCATTCGGTATTCTGATACTGTTTTGCAGGTAAAAGAAGTCATCATTGCTCTATTTGTAATATATTCTTTATTTTGATAATTTGGAAATAATTTTAATTCCTATGTAACAATTTCTATCTTTAAAAATTTTTTTAAGAAGGAAATTTTTAGTTAGTACCATCCACCTGTGTATAGTTCCAGTTTTTAAGAATAACTTTTTTGAGAACTTTTAGACCAAGTAATAATTTTAAGGGTTGATGACCCATGGCAATAATCTCAACTTGATATACCACTGCTTGAAGTAAACAATCCATATAGTATTATTGAGATGCTAAGATCTCCTGAAAAGTGAGATTGCTTGTAATAATCCTAGATCTATCATATGTGGATTCTGGCAGCCCAGTGTCCTGAATAACCCAAAAATTCTACTGTTGATTATACTGTATTTACATGAATCTAAGACAATGTTTATTTCCCTCTCATACTTCTAAAGAAAAAGCGGTTCATGTTGAAGTCAAAAACAAAAGCCTTGTCTTCAATTGGATCACATAATCTAGGTGTTTACCAGTGTAGATATGTAGATAGTAAACTTCTGTTCAAGTTAAAGTTTAATCACCATCTCAACTCACAAAGTGTCCATAAGACTGGTTACAATTTACCGAAATTTGAGTTACAGCAACATTAAGAATGTGTTCTATTTTTCTGCCGATATTTTTCCCTTGTGGAGTTTCAAAAAAGGGGAGACATCTTAGAACCAGGTGTGCCTTATATTCAAGCAAATACAATACATGGAAAACATCCAGTTTTTTTTGCCAAGAAGCCTGTATAAATCATTCATTAGATTAAACTGAAAATTATATATGATGCATATACTACTGTAATTTTAGAGATAATTTGAAAAAATTACTAAATTTTTCTTAGAATTCTGGGATAATAAATTCCAACATTTAATTTTAATTTATTCCTATGTACTGTACAGCTAATAAGTCATGTTTCTATTTGTAATGCCCATTTGAAAAGTTCTTTGTGGTATATTTTACTTTTATAACTTTGTGCACATTTTGTCATTTTATAACATTGTGCACATTTATTTTGACCACATGAAATTTTATATGCTGCTTAAGTTTGCTTTTGTGTGTCATGGAAATGATGAGTTTTCATCCATGTAAACTCCCTCATAACAACCCATGTCACTAAGTAAATTACTTATAAATCATTTGTCTCGACCCCTGTGTACTTTTGAAATTATTAACTTATATCCGATTTTCCAGCTTACCATTGAGCACGACCCAGATGCCCTTCCGAGGCGGAGGCCCAGTTTCCCCTGCTCTCCCCCACCTGTTACTCTAATGGGCCCCCCTCCGACCACCCATGGGCTGACTCGGTCTGCTCCTGTCAAGGCCTTACGAAGTGATGTGGTGGGGAATATATCCGAGAAGGAGCGGATGTTTGCCAGGAGAAGGGACGAAGGATATATCAGTGGATCAAGAAGCAGCCACCGTCAGCTGAGGAGGGGGAAAGGCAGTCAGGAAAGGTCGTCATCCATGTCTCGCCTCCTTGATGGGTACGTATCAACCATCAGTACTGACCACTTGAATAATTGGAAAGCATAAAAAAGTGTGTACATACCGATTATTCATAGGTAGTATTGTACAAGTCTCCTCTGGTACATATCTTTAAAGTTTTGAATAACACCCTAATTTAATGGTTGAGCTTTACTTGTAGTATGTGGAGATAGAAAGACAATATGTATATTGGGTAAATGTAAGTTGTCGAGATGTTTGTGGGAGCTTGCTTTGTCCCGAACCTTCTTTTCCTTTGAGGAGAATCTTCCTATTTTCACCTGCCATTCTTCTTCTGCAAACGAATGAGAGTCTTATGGAGAATTTCTCTGGTCATCCAACTTTTCTTCTTATAATTGTAGAAAACTGGAAGGTTTTTTAGTCGAACATTTTTTTGGCACCGAGGTTTCTCATGTTTCCTGACTAAAATTGGTTTTATCTTGTCTGTACCCGTCTGGTTTACGCAAAGGCCCACCATCACTCACATTTTGCTTTTCCTTCCTCCAAGGCATCGCTCTCCCTTAAATGCAAAAGTTGTTTCAGGAAGAGCGTAATAGAAGAGCCCCGTCCCATCAAAATTATACCGATTTCCGGGGCTATATGCATTGATAAGGGCTTCATTTTCCCAATGTCATTCCGTAACAGCATCATTGTCAACTACACCTTCTTCACCACAAATCTTCAGGAAGGTAAAGTTGAAACTTGCTTTAAACTTTGTCATCCAACCTGATGAGGCTATGAAACCCTCGTTTTTTTTTTCAAGGGAAATTGCTTCCGCTTTCTGAATTAAAATAGGGCCACTGACATTAGGTTTTCTTGACGGCATTTGCAAAAAAAGCATACACATCATTTTTCATGTCAATAAATATAGCGCCTCGCAGGGTCTTCACTTTAATTTACAGTATTGTCTCCTAACGAGGAATTACTACTGTGATACCTGTTGCACCTTTAAAATATATTATGTCCTCCAATTGGTGAAGAGAGACCATTTGGATTTGATTTGATTCCCTCTTTTTAAAATTTGAATCCAGATATGGACTCGATTGAAAAATTATATTCAACCAATACCTAGTTGTCCACATGTCTCTCCTTATTTTTTTGTCATTGTTCTGTGCCATTTTGAAACTGTTGCAAATGCTAATGTGTGCTGGCTTTTGTTTCCTCATAAGATGGAATGCTGAATCTGTGCCAGATTAATTGTTTCTATAGTAAAGAAAAAGAAAGATGGTGAAATCTTGTTTCAGATTTTGGCATAACCTACACATGGACGATCATCGCTCTCTCCTCACCTTTCAAGAATATTAAAATGGGTTTACATACATCATCGAAGAAAATACATCCTGGGCATTTTCGTGCATAAAATATTTGAAATTAAGAATCCTCCTTATCTGGTTGACTTGTTCTACAAGAAACCCTTAAAACCAGATCCTTTGCACCCCTGTTCAAATCCAGACCTCATTCACCTCCAAAGTTACCACAACACAACCTACCGAAATTCCTTCCGAATCACATCCATCAATTTCAGGAACTCCCTCCCCAGCTCACTGAAGGCAAGTTCCAAAAAATAAATTAAAAAATAAAGTAATTGAATTGGATTGAAATAATAATTGAATGGAAATGAATTTCCTTCAAAAAGAATGAATAAACATTTTTTGTAAAAGACACTGAACACTCTTTAGGATGGGATCAAAGGCGAATCCTTCTTACAAACATGAACTACTAAGAGAAGCATTAAAATGGACTAGAAAAAAACATTGGCTGACAACGTAATGTCATAGTTTGACTTGACTGACTAAGCATTACTGTGGTTGCGACCAGTTGCAGTCACGATTATATATAGATGGACGTTTACTTTCTACCGGGAAGGTGACGGATATTTAGGGTCATCTACTGGTAAAGGTGGGTTTTTGAATTACGTGATATTAGAACCAAATATCCTCATCTTAAAATGAATCTCTCTTCAATTCTTCTTCTGGCTTCCTATCACCTATATACTAAGGAATAAAATTCCTATTCACCCTTACAATCACATCTATTTGTATCAATTCGATCTATTTCTGCTCAACTTGGTGAAAACACATAATAAACAGAGGAAATTCATTAAAATTTCTGTGAAACCTACAAGTTTAACTTCCTCTATTCTATTTTGAGTTCTTTAATTGTACTGGGGAAAATAGCAGTAGTATCAATGCCTCTGCAAGTCCACCTCCTCTGATTGATGTTCGTTCGTTTTTTGGCCTTTGATCCACCACGACGCAGAGTCTTAAGGGGATCTCAAGTGTTCGTGCAGAACATCCTTGGAAAATCTTCTCATCCACACCTCTTGATAAATTCAACCTCCATAATGACCCAGTACAGTTTCTAGGGCATTTAATCGATGAAATCAAATCTGACGTGTGTGTTCATTGCGTGTGCATGGCCCTTCCCCTTTTGTCTTGGCAGTTGGGGTGGCCCGGGATGCAGCAACAGCAGTGTCATGGGCGGTGGTGCCAACGGCGTGGGCAGCTATCCGGCGACACCACAGACCATGTTCCAGCCTCAGTCGCCCGATCCGAGTGTCACGAGGGACACGCCCTCAGTCGCCAGCGCACTCTCCGAACCGCCTGGCAGGTGAGGACGAGATGGCATTGAATAAAACAAACGAATAATACTATGTGCGTGCTCTCACACGCACGCGTGCACACATTCTCTCTATTTTTTCCTTTAACTGTTTCAACTCTTGCGACTTCTCTCTCTCGCTTGTTTTGCAAAGCTCTGCACGTCTGCAGGAGAGGGGATCCCTCCCTGTTCCCCCCACACCCATCACTCGTATATAAAGGGCTCGATTGATCCCACTTGCTTTGATTTCACATGCCACTCTGGATCTTTAACTGAGAAAATTCTTGCTGCCGACTGCTTTTTTCCACAAGTGAAATGTCAAGGTTTCGAAAGTGACATTTCTCACCCAGTATTGCATCCCATTTTAACTTCAAGATGTTTCAAGTGATTCTTCTTCTGCGATGTTATGTCAGTCTTATATATTCTCATTTGTTTGAAATTCACGGACCGCCTCGGCCATCAACTGGTGGAATTCCACAAAAAAATGACACAAAATATAAATAAGCACCTTTTATGTATTTCCAAGGAAGGAATCACGACCAGTCTGGACAATAATCATCATGACTGTCTTGTCGATTATCGTCATAACCGATCGTGGCTCATATTTTCTTTCTGGGGAAATAACGCAAAAGTTACCACCTATATTTTATGTCATTTTCATAGTGCCTTATTTCAGTATTCTGGTACTTAATGTCTCATATATTACAGTGCATTATTCTGCATTGCATTGCTACCAAAAGTCATGCTTTTTTTCAATTCATCAATAAACTTTATAACAGTATTGACCGCGTAGAGGCCAAAGTTAAAAAAAGGTACTGCATACTGTGATGAAAAATTATCCGTTGAAATTTCTTGGCAGTTGGCAGTTGTTGTTCTCAGTCAGTCAGTCATTACATCCAACCAATCCTTGCATGCACACCGACCAATGGCGAAACACCCTTTCTCTCTCTCTCGTAAAATGAGCAGCATTTTTTGATTTTATCACATTAGTCTTAATCGTTAGATTTTTCTCAATGCTGTGTGCGCATATGATTATTATGTGAAAATGTTTGCACCTCTCTTCTCTCACTAATGTTGCATAATAGATTATGCATAGAGTGGCCTTGATTCCCTTCATTTGAAAGGATGAAAGTTGGTCAATGGCTACTTAATAGGAAGAATAGCTTCATCCTAAATTTTAGTGATCACTTAGACCTAGATTTTTTATTGGTTTGGAGTGATTTTTATTATTTTCAGAATTTTCTAAAAAAAATTTGATGCAATGACTCACAGAGTGGCCATTTTGCAGAAATACATTTTGCGTGAGAAGGTATCCATAGATTGGAATCTTTGAAAGTGTTATGTGTGTTTTTTTTTCGAGTTTGTTCTTGCCAAGACTTGAGTCAGTTGGAGTGGTTGGGGTTTTGATTGCATGGATTGGACATTGACCATTTGTGGTATCTTGTTGATGTTGTTGTTGATTACCGTTCATATCCTGGTGTGCTGCTCACAAAGGCCTCACTCCACCATGACCGTGATGGAGCTGTGAGGAAGAAGAAGAATGTGTGACGCGTTCGCTCGTGGAGGAGCATCCCATCGTGGAGCAGCAGCGCAAGCTTGTCTGTGGCGGAGGAAGGGAAGATTTGCGTGATGATGATGCCCATATGCAGAGTATTTCACGAAGAAGAAGAGGAGACTTTGTTGTTTAGAGAATTCCAAATTTGACCGAGGGTGCGTTTATCATTCGTTGAACTTTTGTCCTCATAGGGTCACTGTCCACTCGGAAAAGATTCCCCGACATGCCTGCCTGGGAAAAAAAGCTCTTCTCACAATTATTTTCTGAATAATCTTGAGTTAATATATATCTTAAAAGAAGTGATTTGTAATTTGAAAGTGCTGATCGGCATGGCTACATCAAGTGACCTGGAAATAATTTTGAGAAATCTGACTGACTGATTGGAGGGAGAGGAGAGATATAATCTCCCGAGTCGATTTGGGAGAAAAAAAAACACCCGGCTGTAAATCAATGTATTTAATTTTTGACATATTTTTCATTTCAAGCATGTGAACGTCATATTTGATGGCCGTAGTTCATGACTAGATGAATCGTTGTCTACAAGTGTCCGAGTGCATGAATGTTTTTTGATATAGTGCACTATAAGTCTGTTGTTGAAAACTTTGCACTTGTGTAGTTTAAATATTTTTGATGGTGTAAGTCTTTTAAAGTACTTTCGAAGGATTTGTGCAATATTTGCAATTTTTCTCCCATGCGCAAAGAGGGAGGGTAAGAATGATGGACGGCAGGGCATGAGGTATTTAGTTCTTGTCAGAGTGAATTTGTTCCTAGCCTTGCGTATGTGTTTTTTCTGTTCCCCACCCTCCCACCCTAATCCCCAAAGCTCCTTTTCAGTGCGTTCAAATGAAACATGAAAGGTCAGGAAATTAGCCGTGGGTCTTGGTCAGTCCATGCCAATTTCCTGTTAATTAGCAAATTTATTTGCATAGTTATTGTTAGACGGCATTGAAATATGTTGTAAGGCTTTAATATATTAAAGAAATGCTGTCTGCAACATTTTGTCCAAATTAAAATTTTTGACAATATATATTTTATTTATAAACGTTGACCTTAATGATTCTAGAATTGTACCGACAAGTGTTGCATACTTTTGAGATTCTTAAAGAATGGTTTTTTTTAATCTGATAAGGCATATGACCATCAGGTGGCATTTAAGAATTTTTTATTTTATATTCACATCCAGTGTCAAGGGATCAGGCACCGTTATTCAGTTGTACATTAGGCAGATTAATGTTTTATGTGCCAAGTCTGTAAGAGAAAAGAAGAATTGGGTGATGAAGGAGAACATGTCTAGTATTAAAAGTAGATATGTACTTTTAAGTCTGTATAAGTAATTGAATCCATCCAAGTCTGTTTGCAAAATGATAATGTCTATGAGAACACTGTTAATAATTGGCTCAAATGTTTCCACGAGGTGCTAATTGCAGGTGGTCAGTCAGTCTCCAATGAGCTGAGAGAGGTTAGCACAAGAAAAAGGTCCCGCTAGTGAAAGCACAATTATTTGGTTAGGAAAGCAGGATGAGAAAATCATTTCAGTCATTCAAGGAGATACGAGGACTTAATTGATCTTTGCAAACTCGTTGTGCTCATTTTCATTACAGGGAAATATCTGACAATATATATTTTTTAAAATGTGTATGAATAAATGCAGAGCGGAATCACAGGGTACCATTCATTAGGTGAATGTAGTTAGTCAAGACATGTATGTTCTGTGCCTGAGACAAATATGGACGAGACTCAAATGGGCCAATGAATCAGATAGGATCAATATTTAAGAGGAAATTCTTTATTGGAATTTTTGAACAAAAACAAGAGAAGTAAGTTCATTAAGTTCTCTGATTAACTATCATGTATGTATGTGTCTGTTTATATATATATATATATATATATTTATTCATATACATATATATAATGTATACATATATATATATAATGTGTATATATATACACACACATTATATATATATATATACACGTGTGTAAATATATATATATATATGTATAATGTATATATATAGTTCAGGAAAACTTAGACGAGCAGGAACAACAAACATACGCACATACTTATACAAATTCACGTACAGAAACAAGTAAAAAGAAAGACTCACATAACGGAAAAATATTTTGGGACTCCCTTGCCCCTTCGTCAGTCTGAGAGAACTCTCTTTTTACTTGTTTCTGTGTGTGAATGTGTATAAAATGTGTGCATGTGTTTGTTTTATATATATATATATATATAAAGTGTGTGATTCTCCCCTGCTAGCTCTGCGTCAATTACGTAACGCATGCTCATTGTTGTTCCAAACACCTTTTCCATTGTATTTATCAGCCCATGGTGATGGAAAATTCAAATTGGATATTATATATTTTTCTCCTCATTCCAATAATGATGTATCAAATTTATACACCCAACTTTGTCTCAGAATCATGTAGAATGCTCTTCCAGAATTAGTGTGTGACCATGCAGTAATTGCACAAGTTTTGCAAACTCAAACTCTTTCCAGATCAAATAAGTAAATTTAATTTCCACAATGGCGTGAACCTTCTCTCTCTCTCTTTTTAATTACTATTTTTTGATGACTTTAAATAGCATTTTCGAGTGGGTTTACATCTAATGTTGTTTTGACCTGAATGAATGGCGCAATTTTAATTTCAATGTAAGTGGTGCTCATTCTTTTGAAATGGGTTGAAACCAAATCTTAAATGATGTTAAAGTTCTTTGTATTGGAGTGATGCTTGTTGTGTGTGCGGGCATGATAAGGTTATAGAGGTGTCTTTTTCTCGGTCATCATGTGTTTTTTGCCTGTGAGTGCTGATTCCAGTGTTCCTTATACTCAGCTAATATTGTTCTTACCAAAAGTATTATTATGTTAATTGAACTTTTAAATGTTATGGTCTTATGTTATCTCAAGACTGGGCACCATTTCGATCGATGAGGTTGTACCTCAGGAAGTATTTTGGTGTTTCATAAATCATGCATTATTCCTGCAATAGTGTTATCTGTATTTATTTTGAAAATTCTTCGCACCTTTCATTTTTTGTATGACTTCTAAGTGTAGTTTATTCTCACGACAGTTGTTCACTTTTTTTCTCTGTAATTTGTGGTTTTTGCTCCAAAGCATCTACCATGGAGATATTATTCCTTTTTACATTTTTTGGCACACTGTTGCTTTCTTGTTCCTTTTATGGACACATTTATTTTGGTGCCCTGTTTGTGCTTTGCCATATTTTATGAGTGTTATTGATGGCAATGCTTTAGAGATGGTGCAAAATTAATGTTGTTTGTTATTGTTGCTAAAGCAACTCTTTATGCAATAGTATGTATGTTGGTTCAATGGGTGTCCTAGCATGAATCTCTCTTGCATTTAAAAAAAATTTGTTGGTATAAATGTTTTTCCAAGAATTTCATTTGTACGTTTACTTGATTATGATTATTTTTGATTCACTAGTCATTAAAAATTGTTTAAAATCAACAAGAAACATCTTGTGTATGATGTGTTTCAAACTTCTATTTAGCCACAATGATGGGCTAAGTTTGCATCAGTATTTTAATGATATACAAATTAAATGTTTTATGACGTTGTGAAATGTTGCTACTTAACTGGTTCAGATATATGTACAGTTGTCTTTATATCAATGTTATGCTCGTTGTGATCAAAAGTTAAATTTGTTATGATGGAAGACACGCTAAGAAAATGAAGACTCTTTGGACAGAGGTTGTTGAAATTTATGAAAGTCAAGATTGTGATTCCATCCATTTTATACTGGCAATTTACTTCATCGCTGTGATGTGGATAGAAGTAAGTTGATTCTTTGGTGCCGTTGTATCTGTAATGTTTTCCGAGACTCTTGTTGTTCAAAAATGATGTGCAAGAATCATGCTCACTGAATATGTGACCCGTTGACATTCATTAAAAATTCAAATGTTCCAGAAGTGAAAAAACATTTAAAGTAATTAGTCTTATGATTTTTAAGTTTTTTTTATGATTTCAACCTAAGATAAGGTAATTTCAGAAGGTGATGTAAATGATAAGTTTTATACTATAATTATAAGTGACATTCCTTTTTTATTTTTAACATATAATGTGCATTTTTTATTGTATTACAATGTTGATCTCTCTTTAAAGCAATGGAATAATTGTAAAACAAATGGAAATGAAATGAATGTATTTAAAAAAAAAGATTCCACTTTTTTCAATTGTTCCTACCTTTTGTAAGTGCAGCGGCATTATGCTGGAGAGGATAGACACACAGCTACAACTGAGATTATATAAGCCAATGATTTTATGAGAAATTAAAAAAATTCACTCATTAAAACATTTGCAATAATTGCCTGATGTCAACCAGAGGAATGTTAAAGTGTATGGAGAGGCAAGTGGATTTCACACTTTTGCCTTCTTTTATTTCCATTTTTTGGAAAAATTCTGATTTTTTTACATCACTTTGATCAACAATGTGTAGCAAAAAGGTGCACAACTCTATCCTTGCTGGCATACAGCTGTTTCACAAATTATTGGAATCGATTGAATTGTGTTTATATAACTTCCTCTGTTGACTAATGGTAATTTTTTCTAAGAGTGGCTCAAACATTAATGGCAGTTTCTAGATGGTCATTAAACGGGGCTTGCTAACTGCTGCCTTGTATTATTAAAGATTGGATGGGAATGCATGTTTTGGACTTAGATGGTTAAAATTTCAGTTATCGGGATATGAATAATTCACTCTAAATTTAGTTTTAATTTGCTTAATTGTCACTGCCTTTTTACACATAGGGTAACCATGGAATTATCTAATTATTTGCTGTTAATTTGATGATGTAATGAGCATATAATTTAACAGCTAATTGAAATAGTATAAGACATTGTGGTTTTCATATCATCGAGTGTAAAAAAAAATGCAAAATGAATGATTTTTTTCTGCTATTTTCCTAAAGTCAATTCACAAAGGAAAGTGATTCGGGTGGGTATCAAATCTCTGATTCAGGGAAAAATGGGATTGCATTTATTTGGTGAGAATTGTAGTTTTTGGAAAGAAAATAGTAAAAAGAATTGACTGAAATGGGTGATGTTTGCTATTGAGACAAGGTTAATTGAATTTTCCTTGGAGAATATAGTTTTAAAGCTATATTTGGATAGACAGGTAAAACTCCAAATGGAAATCAAAAGTGTATGTTGATGTCAAGAGATAGTCTTTTAGGTCCATATGCAATTTTGAATAATAGTTAATTTAGTAGACCTGTACATATGTGGATATAAAATTAGATGAATTAAAAATATAGCCTTCTGCCATCAATGGCTTCCACTCTCAGATGCAAATGTTTGTTCCATACATACCCCAGCAACACTGGGGATAAGTTTACAGTGACTTGATGAAAATGTTCAGTTTAAAACGGGGAAGGAAATATATTTGTTTCATGTGCTGAAGGGACCTTTGCAATGGAATGGCATAACGATTTGATGCTTCACAATTTTACCACTCTCTCATATAATTTCTGTTTCATCTGATAATTTTTTTTCAAGTTGTCACAATTTGATATTTATTATTTGGCTGCATAGTTATCGGTGACTGTTGACAACAAAAGTCTGATTCATGGGGCACACATCCCTGTCATCTTGCCCTATTTCCTCAAGTCATTTTTTTTAAATCTTGAAGTGAAAATGCATTAAATTTTTAGTAGTTCACTTGTGACCTTAATCATATTTGTACAATTGATAATTCATGTGAGAATTGCATGGATATCTAAGGAACGCTTGTTATATTTGATCTTGTGAATTTGTAAAAGCCACTTAAATTAACACAACCTGCAATGTGGAGAGCCAACAGTTCTGTCGTGGAGATCTTCTGCTGCAGAGCTCTGTCTATAGCTGTTCAGCTTTTGCTGAACAGTATCAGTCACCTATGATGCAGGTATTTCTTACCTTTCAAGCTATGTGTGATATTTATGGTTATTATATGGCTATGGATACATATATATATATACAATCTAATTGTCAACTATACCTTATTATTTCTTGTAGCACATGTTTTGAATTTTTTTGTTTTATGCTATAGATGTTCGTTCGTGTCATGTTAAGAATAATTTTATCTGCAGCACCGATTCCCTAAAATGCAGTGGACCCTCATTTGTTAAAGAAAATGCCCCCCTACCCCCCCTCGTCTCTCTCTTTCTCGATTCCAGCCTAATTGAGCCTCTTAAAAGTATTTAGTTCTAAGATCAGAATGTGAAATTCTATATTTTACTACAATTGTACATTTACATAATATGGTGACTCAGTTTGGCCATTGTCTTTTCCATAGTAAGACATGATATTTATTTTGGCCATTGGGTGTATTCAGATGTTATTTTGGGTAGTTGGTTCAAATGACATAGTCCTTCCACTGCTGACCTCGAATGAATTTGATTGGGATCGTTAACTTTATGCATGATCCTGTCACAGGAAAAAAAATATTTTCATACTTAAAATTGTTTTACACCAGGAGTATGCTCAGGAATGTCACTTACCGTAATGTGCTCTCCTTAATTCTTTTTATTTTAAAGGAATGCTCATTGCATGTTTTGTTGGTGGATTTTGTTCATTCATATGTTGTTCTTGTGGTATATGTTTGTTTGTTGAAATAGCTGCTTGCTAATGGCTGGAACGCCAAATTAGCATCTTGAATTCTCAACAAATACTAATACTTGGACTCTTTCATGTGAAATATATTTGAATAATTTTCACTCATGACTTAATTTGCAGCATAATTGTATCTGAAATAATAACATGTTCAGCATTCTCCCAAGCATGTTTCATTTTGTGTTTCTCTGTGTGAATTCAACAATGCATTCTGCATTCGTCAGATTCATTCTTTTCTCTGGATACAATAGAATGTTGGTTTTTTAAAAAAATAACTCTTATATTTCCACAAAAGATAAAAATTACAAACACGACTGGTTTCGGCGATGATCGCCATCATCTG
>WURS02000018.1:498892-517392 GCA_011762765.2 Rhinocypha anisoptera
AAGGAGGGGCCGACGGAACTGCCCGATAATTTCATTAAGAGAATAATTATTTTAAATTAAAAATTAAATAAAAAAATAAAAATAAAATTTAATTAATTTTTAAAAAATTAATTAAAGTTCCGTCACAATATATATACATGGAAGAGTTAATATGCTATGAACAATAAAGAATGGTTTACATGCCATACACCTTCCCAGGCTCAAAATGATACATATGTAGTGCCTTCTTTTGACTCACAAATAGCTTCAGTAGTTGGGAAGTTGAGCCCCAGAATTAAATACCATATCTTAGATGACTGTGCATATGGGCATAATATAATGATAACATTGTTTGTTGGTTGTCTGTACTTCAGTAACCACAAAATGAATATAGGACTATTAAGTTTGAGATTATTAATTTTAATACATCTGCAGGAATGGGGAGATGATATTCACAAGAATTCAATAGGTTAAAACCTGTTTGAGAAGACATTAATATGGACATGCTCATGAAAACATTTCTTATTTTAACTGCTCATCTTGGATATGTTTCCAGTATTTCTTCATGAAAATGGAAAATGAATTAATGAACAACCAAGCCTGTAACTACACAACTCCATGGAAAGTGAAATAGATAAAGTTCTTTAAAGTATTTAGAAAAGCAAGGAAAAGAACCCATAGTCCAGTAGCAGGATTTGTAGTTATGTACTCATCCTTCTGTAATTCTTATATTGATGGCAACATGAGTAATAAATATCAACATAATGGTACTTTTACAGCACTTCTCAGTAATATGTCATTGCTCACATAACGAGCGTACAAATTCTTTCAGTAGGGTACCCTAAGTATGGTGAAAATAAGAGGCTGTATTTTTAACACCAATGGAATTATATTATGCAAATGAATGTTAAGTCAAAACTAAGCAATTTATGGCCTAAGAGATAGGGTATCAATAGGGTATTCAGGAACCTTACTTCATGCACTGTATACAAATTGTCCCAGGGTGAATAAAATTTATTATTATAACTACATAATACTTCACCATCAATATTTATATATTATGTATATACTATTTATATATATTATTTACTTACCTATTGTAGCCACCAACAGCAACAGCTTGTCCACTGGGAGAGGAACAGGCAACATTAAAATCACACACTTCATCGCCTCCATGTTCCTGGGTGTAATCGAAATTGTACTCGATTTGCCCATTACTACCATAAATGCAGAGCTTGCCATCACAGCCTGCAGCAAAAATGAACCCCAAAGGCCAAGCAAGAGCATAAGGTGGAACCTTATGAACAGTAATGCGGCCCTGAAGATGGGGAAAGAAAGTAGAGAAATGCATTATAACTGCCTTCAATTGCAAATATGTATATATATATAAAGAAACTCCATTTTAATTCAACAAGGTAAACGGCATAAGGGCCCTGAAAAAAATTAATGTGATAAAGTAAGATCTGATGCTTTTAGCTGGTTCATCATATCCATAAAGTAAATCATCAAAATAAAAAATTAATGTGATGACTTACTTAAAAAATTAACAAAAGTAGCAGGTGCTACACATGCATTAGTACCTCAAGCTTTTTAATTTGGTAAGGAGAAAATTAAATATATTAATATAATTTAAATATTTTAAAATATTACCAGAAGAATACAGATGATAGGTAGGTGAATTATAAAATTTTATGGAGTATTATTAATTTTTTTAATCCATGCAAAGATCTGGTAAAATGGGTTAAATGAGAAAATGAAAAAGAAAAATTAAACAAGAAAATGAATTAAAGATATTACATTTCAGTACTTTATTTTATTGTTAGAAATTAAACATTAAATAAAAATAATCAATTTTCCTATGATGATTTACTACTTTCAATATTTTTAGATTAACAAGAAGATTACCACCTGTGAAAATTTTGAAATCATGGCCATGTCTAAAACTAATTACATGAAAATATCCTTGCATAATTTTTTTCAATGGAGTGCTTATGAATATTATTATGAGGTGACCAAACAGGAAAAGCAAACTCAAGATGAGGCTGAAAAGAGAGCAGTATAGATATTCAAATGGTCTTTATTTTTAAAGTTTTTGGATCACTTACACATAAAACCGAATAATTTTAAGACTTTGGAAATAAAGGTTTCTTAGGTGGCATAAAAGTAAGAGATGTATCTAATAAAACTACAACTCTTTAAATATGAACCCCTCCCTGGCAAAACTGCACATTACGTATGTACTGATAGCATATGACAATCTTACAAATAAAATTTGTTATTAAATTACATTTACACACAAGTGAAAATGTAATTTAATAACATATTAATGATAAGTTTTTACATTAATTAAGATAAATCAAATACTATATTATTGAAACAATACTAAATTAGCACTGGATACAATATTATGTGTTCAAAATCATAGTGAAACACTTTATAAGTTTTTAGGTCATCTGAATGAAATATCAGTAATATATCAAAAATATGAATCTGAAGAGAAATATCACTGATTAAAAATTAGACTAAAGTTACCTTTTTTTAGAAACTATATTAGACTTTTAGAAATTGGACAATCAAATAGCCCAAAAGACAGACAATAGAACCAAAAGAATAGAACTTATTAATAACCAGAAATGATTGACTTTATTCAATCTACCAGAGAAGCATTCCCGAAGTATGGTCAGTGACCAAACATTGGACACATCTTTGGGGAAAGAATACCAGCCCTCAGAAAAAAATGACACAGCACTATACACTAATACTTATGAATTTTAGCTGTTACATATCCAATTGACTCTTATATATATACTTTAGGCACAAATTGGTCAGTCTAGATTAGTTTATAATGGGTAAAATAAATCTGGCAGAATTTCATAAATATATGGAAAGTGCAACACTATTTCCAGGTTCTTGTACATTTTGATCATAGAGCCTATATTGATAATATAGTCTAAGAAATATGCAAGTAATAGTTTAACTATAGCCAGAGAAAACCCCCAATTCTTTGATGAGAAAAGCAGAAATCGGAATAAAGGGCTTTGGTAAACAGAAAAGTCCATGGAAAAAGATATGGGTTATGATTTAGAGGCTGAAATTTTAATAGATAAGTAAATATTTGGGTGAAATTAAAATAAACACGGAGAAATCTGTTTTTAATAATTTAGAGAAGAACACTATTCATTGGAAAGTAGGTAGGTCGCTAATTATTCAAGAGATTTAAAATAATATTTTGACAATTTAATACAAGGAACATTTGAACTTGTCAACAAGTAAAGTAAAATAACCAAAGTAAATCTTTTCTGTCCAGAGAAAGGCTCCTTAACTAAAATACAAAAAATGCTTACTAAAGGTTCTGGATGGGCATCTTCAGCTACATAATACCTCATAATGGTACCATCTGCATGTCCTGAGATAAAGCCAGTTCCACTTGTGCTGAAAAATAACATATAAAATTAAAATGCATTCACTTTAACTTAAAACTACTTAAAAAGCAATGAGATAAGATGACATTTACCATTCTCACTCACACACACGAATGATAACAACTAAATGATAAGATGTATAAATCTGAAGTCCGGATATTTTGAACAAATATTGAAATCGCTGTTCATTTAACGTATTCCGTAAAATACCAATTTAAAACTATTTACTAACTTCGTTCGTCTTAAGAAATTAGTCATGATATAATGTATTTTTTAATGGTAGATTGAACATATGATACACTTAAAGCCTTTTGAAATAATTATGGTGATCTATTTCTTATTATTCCCATAAAAAATGCAAGAATTAACTTTTGTCAATCAATCACAATCAAATATATAACACTCAGGAAAATTGTCTATATTTTCTCAAAATTTCATTTTCCATAAATCATACACTATGTGAATTATGGGAATTTGCCAGGGACTTGGGGTATGTTGTCGAAGTTCCTAAAAAAGGATTTCTTTGTGAGTGACAAGTCTTGTGTAGAGTGGATGACTTTTTTCCAATTTTTTAGCGAGGTTTCCCATCAAATATGACTAAAAATACTTACTTAACTGCAATTGAAACCACAAATGAGTCAGTAGCATACAATGTTTGAGAGCGATTGTTTCTGATATTCCCAGCTCGAACTTTCCCATCAGCAAGTCCAACAACAATAGGACCCTCACTGGGCCAAGCAAGGCAAGTAACAGAAGACTGAAGAGGAAATTTGTTACAGATGACTTTCTTCTCTCCCCTAATTCAAAGAAGAAGGAATTTATTATGAAATACAATTCAATTTTTTTAATATTCCAACGTAATTTAAGCTGATAATACGGACCATTCTTCACCAACTTTGTAGACAAACACAATGTTATCTGATTGACCAACAGCTACTTTTGTTGAATCTGGCGAGAATGCCAAGCCTGTTATTACATAGCTCTTCTTTCCATACTGAAAATATAATAAAATAGACATGTAATTTAAAATTACTGTGTTTGCATGAAGCTGCAATTGCATGCATTTCTAATGAAATCGATTTCTACCTTAGCATCCACTGGTTTACTTGGAAATTTGTCTTTTTTCTCTCCTGTTTCATCAAATAACTGCACAACACGATCCGAAGAACAAAGAGCCAGCTTCAGATTATTCGGGGCCCAACAAATTGCGGTAATTTTATCAGGGCAATCCTTCGGATTCAATAATGACAATTAGTTTAATCCAAAAAAATATTGAATCAGTGTGCAGAGATATGTAGATGTCATGTACCTGGGCTGGCAGTACATTTTTCAAATGTTTGAGCTGCATTTTATTTCATCTAAACTTAAGAATCTTTCTCAAATCCACTAATACCCTTTACGAATAAACAAAAGTCTATTTGCGAAGAGACAACTTATTTACAAACAGTCAGTTAAGTTTATGTTTCGCTGACTACCACAACAGGGCAATTACAAGCTACTAGATCGCTTGAAAGGAAAGTTACTTTAAACCAATATTATGCAGTGGTGATGCTTCAATTTCGTATAAATATATCGCCATACAAGTATGAATAGTAAAGAAGATAATGCCCTTGATATTAATTAAACATTGCTTACTCTTCTAATCCCGAAGAATTTTAAATTTTCTGATAAAATTAAGAACGCTCGAAATGTTTTATCTATATTGCACTATACTGTTCAAACAAATGTTATGGCGCATTTCCAACATCTTGGCCGGGTCAGGTTACGTCGTTGAACAGCCATTTGTTACATTCGTAGCGGTAAATTCAATTCAAGAAGAAGAAGAATCGATAATTTGACTGAATCGAAATCTCACTGAATTCTTTACTGTGAAATTAAAATTTATCTTAATAGTTCCACAGTTTGTAAAATAAAATAAGATACATAGTATAAAATAATACTCTGCCAAAATTTCTGAAAATAACAAATAGTATTTCAAATATATTTGGAAATAGAAATGTATATTATTATTTTTTTATAAATTTAAATATATCCTAAAAATGTGTTAGACCAATTATATACATTGAACAAACCATTTATTATGATAACTGTACATGAATCATAATAGGATGAACTCTTGACTGCATGCCACAATTTTATTTCATTCAAACTTTTCAAACAAAGCATCACCCATGTTTCTTTCACCTTTGAGGAATCATTATTAGACCTACCAAAGGAAATAGGCTTTCATTCTCGGAGGGTTCATTCACTTCAGGGACAAGGAAGGAAAATGCTTTTCAAATCTTCTACACAGATTGGCCTTGATTGATTGCAAGTGAAGTACCTACATGTGGCATACTGTACCAATTAGGCTTTTTGGCTCTGCAAAATTCTTCAAATATCGACCTAAGAGTAAAAATAGTAGAAATCAACTCTCCATAGAAACACCTGCTTCCTTAGAATCAATCAAACAATATATATACTGGTTTAAATGCCTCCATATACTCTTTCTAGTAGATTAGAATAGATGTTTTTATTGATCCAAAGTACCTCGTCAAATGTTCAAGCACGTATGAGTGTGCATAAAAAGCATACAGTTTACCAACAATTTATCAGACACAATTAAAATACAATATTGCAAGTTGTATGAGTAAAGAACTCTTCAGCAGAATAATACAATGGATGTACAATAAACCAGGAGTACATTACATTCTTAAATTTAGCAATGCTAGTATTTCTAGCTGAGATCGGTAGGTGGTTGAAAATTTTGATAACAAGGTTGGGCATTGAATGTTGTGTTTTTATTAATCTGCACTGATTTAGGGAGAGGAGGTTATTATGTCTTGTACTGTAGTTGTGAGTTGCACATCTTGTAGGGAAGAGAACAAGGTTTTCCTTTCATACATCAAAACTTTGTACACATACTTGCTGTAAACAGTTAAAATTTTCAATTTTATATATATTGGATGACAGTGTTCATGAAGTGGGTATTTAGTAAGTATTATAATGGTCTTTTTTTGCAGTAGAAATACAGATTTAATGTCAGGGGTATTCCCCCATAGTTCCAAGCCATGTTAAGTCCAAGTGGCTGTTAAAAAGAGAAAAATATATACATCTCATGAAATCAGAGAGGCCAGTTTCTTTTTTTTTTAGTTTTAAAGCTCAAATTAGTGCAGACTTATTCCAGTTTATTCAGGAACCTCAAATTTTGAGCAATGACATCATAAAGTAAATTCCAATATGTCAAACACTATGGCAGGTTCAAAGATGGCCCAAAAGTGAAAACAGTTCCTCAGCAGACTTTGACCTACCTGAGCTACATTCCACAATGAAGAGTGATTGTTTTTCAGGATATTGCTGGGATCACTGGGGATATATTGCCGCAATGACTGAGTTGGTTATACTACAAATGGCTAAGCTGATTTTTGCTACAACCAAATACAAAAATTCCAATGAAACTTTTTACAATAATTTGCATAGTTTATTTTGCCAATGTTGTTGTCACCAGTCCTTTAGAACCCCAATGGGCATTACTGGTATTTTTTCATAGGTAGGATAACCAATTAACTCTAAAATAGTCCAGTAAGATCACCTGCTCTTAACTCTTTTAGTGCTAACTTAAATCTATCAGCCCAATTTTTTCTTTAATAAATATTTTTTTATTAAATTATTTAGGAGATAAAAAATATAACAAAAATATTTTACTTACCCTAAAAGTGTTTGGAGTGTAAATAACAAAAAATGAAATTAACAAATTTTATTGAATGTGTAAATCAACAAATTCCATAAAAAACCTCTGGTATTTTTTGCATGTACTAGCTGAAAGGGGCTAGCACTAAAAGGGTTAAATGAGTGTTACAATTTGTAGTGGTACAATAGAATGAGGCAGCATAAACTGATCTCCAACAATACATAAAAATGGCATGAAAAGTATTTCCAGTATTTTGAAAATACAAGATAATCAACCACATTACGTAACCCAAAGGTTGGTATGTTAAGTGAGGGTAGAGCTCACCTAGTACATACTAAGCCCACGGTGTGTGGAAATTCACACATCAGAATAGAGGGGCCAGTTCCTTTCCCTAATACAAGATAGATACTCATAAAATGTATTTTTTAAAACACAAAATATATCACCTAAAATATATTTTTGATAAAAATACAAATGTAACCAAATGAGATTTGCCACAGGGAAATTGGAATTCCTCGTGGGGATTTAATTACCCAAGATTTTTCCTCCAGAGAAGCCAGACTTTCATTTAGGAACTTAATGTCTCCACAGGGAAATCAGATTTCCTTGCAGGGTAAGTGAAAGAATTGCAAAACCTCTGAATATCTATAATACTCCATGGTGTGAAAATAACTCCATACCTATAAACTATGTAACCTAAGACCTTTTTCACAGTATTTGAACTTTTTATTATAACCATAAATAAAAAGTTATAATAAAAAGACAAAGTATTGTGAAAAAATGTATTCCTTAAAATTTTAATTTATTATTTAAAATATTAAGTATAAAAATATATTTTATTATTAAAATAGTTTTTAAATTTTATTATAATCATATAAGAGAGAAGCTGAGAAGAGTTCAAGCTCCTATCTCATCAATAAAGACAATAAAAATAATAGAATGCAGATTTGAAGAGGGATTAAGTTAAGATGCAGTGGGAAAATCTAACCTGAGGCTCATTGAACACCTAACTTAACTGGAACATCAATCAATTGTAACAGCATTATCAGGCAACCTACTGTTGCCTGCTAATGCTTACGATAGACCTATGCTAGCAAATCTACTTATGATTTTAGCCCAAGCAACTACACATAATTGAACAATACGAAAAGAATACTGAAACCTACACTAAAGTTTTTTTTTAATGTAGCTTCTTAGAGATATGTTTTTGCCATCTATTCAGGAACCTGCCAATTCCTGATATAGCTATTAGCAGGGACTAAAATTTATAAAATCAATGTACCTTATGGAATAAAGGTTTTTCCAATCGAATAAACTTAAAATTATCAGTCTGATTTCCAGTAGCACACAACACAAATCAAGGAAACTATATGCTTTAGGTTTAATTTACCATCAAATTGGAAATGTTTGTTTTTAAAGTGTGTAAATAATTTCTTAGTTACTCATTTAATTTTTATGGATCAGTTTCGAATTGTATGATTACATAAAAAGAGAACTTTAGCTTAGTTAATGGTACTTACATAATATTAATTAGGCATAGGTATTAATATATATGCAGATACTAAAAGATATGTTCTTTAATAGATAATTTGTTAAATCACCATTATTATAGAGACCTAGCCATCTTTCCAGTAGGAGATGACTTGGCTTAGTTTTCCCAGCACTCCACTGAAGAATTTATGCTATTACCAACCTAATAATTAAACCTTTTCACTTGGGTGTGGAATTACACTTGACACCACAGCCTAGCTAGCACCATAGAAACTTAAGTTACATCAGTTGACACACTTTCTTAATTTAAGCACAGTTAATATTTATGCAATTTTATTATAAAACTGCTTAATACTTATTTATTGAATATGACTTATAATTTTGAAGAGGGGTTAGATGGAAGAAGGGGACTGTCATAGTCCTAATCTCATCCCATTAATGACAATGTTATTATTGTTATTAAAATCAGGGGCATTAAAAAAATAAATTCAGAGTGGCCCATTAGTACAAGGCAGAAAACATCAGGTGTAAAGAGTTAAGACAGGGGGAATTTTAATCCTGGTGACTATAATCACCCTGAAGAAGTCTGTTCCACAAATAACATAAAACATTTATAGAAGAGAAAAAGTGATAGCAAGCTCATCCATTCAGTTAAGTGGAAGTCTAAGGAAGACCTTGGTTTCCTGACCACTTCATCAAGTATGATAGAAGCCAGAATTCTCTGGTTTAATACCAATTTGTCCTCTCTTTACTCACTAATAATGGAATCAGCAGAGAGATGAGAAACTTCTCTTCTGGTCCACATAGGGACAAGAACATCTCTTCAAAACTTCAATAACCAGTGAAACAATTGTAATGCTGGAATATTCTGCTATAAAGAGAAATGAATGTCCTCATACCTACTCATTAGTTACCTCTATCAATTTCAATAGTGCACTCAACTTTCTGCCTTGATTAACAATGAAAACTCAAGACACCCACCATAAGTGCTGCCAACCATTTTGAAACCATGACCTAAAATGCACATTTGTTGGTTAAGCCTTGAAGATTAATTTAAACTTATCACCAAACTAAAGACATTAACCCTTTTAGTGCTAGTGGGCCAATCTATTGGTTGATTTTTTTGTTCAATAAATATTTTTTATTCAATTGTTTAGAAGAAAAAAATGAATAAAATATTTTACTTATACTGTAAGTGTAAGTAAAAAAATGTAAACCTAAAATGGTAAATATAAAAATGGTGCTAACAAGTAGATATTAATATATGTTTAAATTTGTCCTGGCAATTTTTTAATATACCAGGTGACAGGGGCTGGCACTAAATGGGTTATAATAGTATATGCACATATGTAGATTCCACATGCAGCAAAAAATTAGAACTTTCACTTTGGAAAAATGGAGATTTCTTCCCAACTTCCAGAATACTCATAGGTAAAAAATAATTTGTTTTTAAAATGGAAGACATTGTACGTGATCATCTTAGGTTGCCTACTTGAAAATGGCATCCCTTATGGAAATATGTCAAATTAATTTAAAAAACTAGTTTCTCCACTTCTCACTGAAAATGAGAGAGAAAATCTATTTTTCTTACCCCTAAGATCATAATCGACTTCCAAAATCAAAATATATAATCCTAAAATTTAATGATCAAAGTTTCATTTATGTTTGAAGTTACTTTCGTTAACATCATGAAAATGGTGTTTACATAAAATGTTCTCTACCACATTAAATCCTTCACATATGTACATGTAGACAAATTGTCACAAAAATGAGAAGAGGTTTATAAAACTAAATAATAATAGATACTCAACATTTTACATAAATTTATTCATATTTGAATCTCTTCTAGCGTAAATGTTTCTTTACTTTTGCAGGTACAATACAATATTTTGTAGCAAGTAACATTTTGTCAAATGAAATCACTGGGGCCAACATTATTTCATCATGCATCTTTGCCAATATTTTACAGTAATAAGCTGATGATTTTGCCTTTGGCATAAAATCAAATACTAATTATTCACCTGTAACTAAATCTGCATAGCTATGAAAAGGAGATATGTGAGATAATTCGAATTGAAGTTCAAGAAGCTAATTGAATGCTGAATTGATAATTTATATGCTATTAATAAAAAGCAACACATGTGCTCTTCATCTTATTAAATTACATTTACCACTTTAACTTCATCACAATTGCCTTCCTCTCGTTCCATAACACTCACATAAAAATCACTGTCATAGTCACTTCAAATGGGGTTTCACAGCATATGCATTGGAAGCATAATCTAACAAATAATCATTAATTGTCCTCTTATGAAATGCTAACCCTTATTGCATTCAAAAGTATAAAAAATTGTCATTCCCACTTTTGCTAAAGGAAGTCAAACAACTTTCATGATACACAGATCATATGTTTAAAAAAAAGAGAATATCAGAATGACAAACTTGGCATAAGACAAACTTAACTATTTCAAAATGGTTCACAGTCGCTTCATATCAGTACACTGTACACGTTACTACAGCTTTTCAATATTTATTTACATTTGTGTACACTTGATGCAGAAGAACATCCTTCTGTCTTGCACACTAGCATTCCACTCCACCAGATTTCCAAGCATTATATTTTTTAAGACAGTTAGAGTAGTAGACTTTGACATGATGAAATACATTATATAAGTGTGAAAGTTAAATCAATCACATACAGATATTGGCTTACACCTATTCTCAACATAATCTATGTACACAATACATATACATAAAAATTTTCAAATGTTCATTGTTTAGCATCCAATATTGTTATAAATTTGCTCTTTACATCACTATTAGGCAAAAATCACAATTTCAGATTATCTGCATCATTCTAACTTTGACCTAAAAAACAAAAACCTGAGATAACACTCACTGTGCATGTGGGAGTGGGCTAGGAGCAGATGAGCCATTCACCCATAACAATGCTAAGGCAAAATCAGCAATTAGGCACTAGATTGTAACTACCTAAGTCACTGAGTGATAAGAGCCACGTTGTGCACCTTGCAGTGATGGGGAGAGCAATCCAATTTCATTACCAGTCAGTTGAAAAAAAAATTATGTCAACCAAAAATAATTGATGACCAAGTTGGCAATCTTTTTTTAAAGGCCAAAATAAGAAGAAGAAACACCCAGCCGCAAGCAGGAAACCATGACCATTCGTTTTCGACTGATATCCTTTAAGATTTGTAATCAATCAAACTTCAAATCCATATCCCATTCACAATTCACATCAATGTACTTTCACACAGTCAAGAGTGTCACACAAGATAAGATTAAGTGGTGACAACTGCACAAAGAAACAAGAGGGAGCATCGGTAACTTTGATTCTTTCTTTCTTTTTTTCCCCACCTTTTTGACCCTTTCTTTCTTTTTATTTCAACTGTGATGACAAAACCCAGAGACTGAAAGTTAAGGAGAAATTCAAAAGGAAACATAAATCAATAACCTCTCTTTCTCTCTCTCCCTTCTCCTCTCTAAATTTTCTTATTCTCACTTTTTATCTTTCTCTCTCATACTCATACACACGTGCCACCAATGCACGCTGTCCACCTCTATCGCTCTCTCCCTAATATGCAAGAGGCCTTTCCCCAACACTGTCACTCTTCCATCTCGGAATCTATTAGAGAGATAAGAGTGTCCTCGGATCGAAGAGATAGTGGAAGAGCCTGGACTGATGCTTTCTCACGTGGCAGGGGTTGTTTGACATTTGAAATGTCTCCAATGCAACGATTCCCAAAAGGTTTCGGGAGGCCGACACACTCATGCACGCACACACTTATCTCTTTTGCTCTCTCTCTCTCTCTCTATCGAAGCTTTACCTTTTTTTTTTCCCGTTCTCACCGCACTTCCCTTCACTCCCCTCCCGAGACGGTCACCTCCCTCCACCCCGGGCTCTCGGACGACCCCCCCACTCCCCTGGAGGGCACGGACGCCGAAGGAGGCACCACTTCCTCCTCCTCCTCGTCCTCCTCCTCCTCCACCACCTGCTCCACCCTGGGCAGCAGCCTGTGCCTCACATCCTCCTCCACCTCCTCCCCGTCCTCCTCTGACTCCGTCCCCTTCCCAGAGTCCCCTCTGCAGTCGCCCGCCTCGTCCCCGTTGCACTTGTTCGCACCGGTGGCGCTTCCTCCCTTCTCCCCCATGCTGCCGCTCCCTCCGACTCCCCTTCCCCGCTGCTTTTCCTCCTCCTCCTCTTCCTCCCTCCCCTCCTCCTCTGGGATGACGCTCGCTTCGGATGAGAGGTGGGAGGAGAGGGGCGAGGACGACGGGAGGTGGGTGCCCACGGATATGCCACTCGAGGCCTCATCCTCGGAAGCTGCTGCAACAGTGATAATAAGAGTGAGGTGAGACCACACAGGAGGTTAAACAACAGTGACAGGGATCATCATTGCTATAAGATATGATACTTTTTTAAAAAATAAGTATTGTCTTAGAATCATAAGGATATGATTTCAATTTTACCAGAGACCTGTACCCTAATCTACTTTTCCACGTAATTTCCACCAATATTCAGGTATTTGTAAAATATCCTACAACCAACTTTTGAATTCCATCCTCATAGAAGTCTGCTACCTAATTTGACAACCACTGCAACATGACCGTTTCAATAATTTTTAAGCATTTGGTCACTATTTCTTCACCTTTAGTGAAGTGCATGGCGAAAACACTATGAACGATGGAATGCTAAGAAAATGGGTTAGAGCTTTTAAATATGGCCGCAGGAATGTTCATGATGAGGATTGAAGTGGGTGACCTTCTGTCGTTACTGAAGATTTAGTTCAGAAAGTTGATGAAAAAGTGAAAGAGGACACACCCTTTACGGTTTCGTCATTATCTGATGAGTTTCCTCAAGTTTTAAGAAGTGTTCTCTATAAAATTGTGACCGAAGGCTTAAATTATCAAAACAGCTGTGCTACAGTGGCTGCCATTATCAAAACTATTGTGCTTTTCATGTTTTTATTTGTTTTTTTTCCTTGCCACCCGTGTGGTAAACAATTATCTATTACATTCAAATGAGTTTTCTCATGAACATGTATGCTGCATAGATCATAAACTTTATGAACAAGACAGAAACATAGATAATTTTTATAGTAAATATGAGTGGCAAAGAGAATGATGATATTTTTACAAATTAGCTAATATTTTGAATGATATACGTATAATATTAGTTATAAGGAGTACCTAAAACAGCAATCTCCAAAAATAATTAATGCTGCAGTCAATTTTTGAGTCATTCTTACATTGTATATCTTAGCTTAGTCTAAGTCTGGTCTGGGGTATCCAGGAAAATTACTCTACAAACTAAACAACTGTATTATCTCTACTTCTGAGGTAAGATTGCTATCCATAAGCACTTTTACATTTGAAAAAAATCTTAGGAATATCAAATTTAAGAATATCCTGGCCATTCCAATGGAGAAAAATAATGGAACAGTAGTAAGAACAGAAGAAATAGGAAGAAAAGACTCATTGTATTGAGGTGGTAAAGTAAAAGAGATGAATTCCCAGTTATTACGGCAATGAGAAGCCACAAATGACTAAAGCAGAAATCAAGGCAAAAAGGAAGAGAGCCCTTGAGAAAGGAAGTTTAGTGTCAAACCATTGGTAATATTATTTTTCATCTTCTGTTTGAAATGCTTTTGGATAGCCAGCCCTAGGCCACTTTCTCCCTGTCGATCTCACCAATGCTTCTATGGTCTATACCACTTCTTACGTATCCTACATATCAATACCTATCAAGCTCTATAATCCTTTGAAGTTCACACTCTATATTCCAACTGCCTATACTTACAAAGTACCTATGCTATATATTTGCCAAAGCATGCAGGCAAATCAGCATTCTCAGTATAATATTACATTATTAATCAAGATAAATATTCTCTTTAGGAAGAGAAAGCTCATTTAATAAAAGTAATTCAATATAATACATGAGTATTCTACTATGAGTAATAACTGTCAATATAGAAATGAACAGTATTGAAAGAAATAGGTAGTTACTCCAAAAATTATTTTGTAAAATGAAATGTAACCATAACATTACCATTGCAAAGAATTATTATGTATTAATTGTGATATAACATTTTATGAATCAATAAGCTACATAAATATATTTTACCTCCCTGGATAGGAATCACTTACCACAAGGCCTTAGTACGAGGTACATGAGCAAATCTGACAGTGAAATCATACCAATGACTTTCTCGTCATCATCTACGATAACCAACCTATGGACCTGAAAGAAAAATATGCCTTGAGTAATTTAATTATTGATTGAAATTGAGTTATAAATTAAGCCATGAAACCCTCTGAACTTATAGAATTGAAAACCAATAAATCAAACAAAGGTGAATAAATGTACTGGTGGAACCTGAAGAATTTGGAGAATTAAATCTAATGTCTCCACATTAAAATCCATGTTTGCTTGAAAAGTTATTCATAGCGTATGTACACTAAAATAATAACACTAATACACATTATATATGTATTATTTTCTATAAATTATATTTTAAACATGTGGAAGACATATTTCCAATAATTTAGGATAAAAATTTGAAGGCAGTCACCAATCACAGAAAGTATAGAGATAAAATATTCAGCAAAAAAATATAAAATTTTGCAATGCTTTGGAAGAAGAAGATCAGTACAAAATGAAGTCCAGTTGACTGGTCATCTTGTTTCACTAATAATGATCACAGAATTTCATTCAGTTGACCAGAAGGATGGCAGTATTTTTAACTAAACAGAGGTTTATAAAAATAAATTTTGACCTAGGGTAAAAATAGGCAACAGTGACTCTCAGAAAACTTTAGTTTATAAGAATCAAAACATATTTGGTCTCGTTCTATGCTTCTGAAAGCTAGTGATCCAAACCAATTGATTTCAAAGTGGACTATATTTAAAATGCAAGTTTTTCATTCATTACATCTCTCTTGTACATGATATTTTTTCTTAATCCATAACAAACTTTCACTTAATGATATCAATCTTATAACAATCCTGATTTTCATGTTTGCCAGCAAATAAAACTCACTTTTTTTCATTCAAAATATGCTTAAAATATGGGTTGCATCTAATATGCCCATTAAGTAATAAAAATTATGAGTTGACATTTCACTCAGTCCAAATGTGTGATTTACATAATATGTATCTATGGATGCATATAAGTAATATTCATGTAGTGCATATTGTAAAGGAACTTAACTAAATTAATGTTCCCTAGTTACATTGCTTGCAGACATAAATAACTCAAAATTAGTACATAAGATAATTATAGAAATCATGAAAATATGTAGAAATGTTTTATTAAAATCTTAATAAAATAGGGGTCTTATATTCTGCTGCATCCTATACCCATGAAAATACAGTGTATGATTACATCAACATAGAGATAATTTAATTTCCTGAATAAAACTGTACTTCCATGATTTTTTATATAAAAATCTTAATAAAAATAAAATTTAATCAATTTCATTATGTAAATTTATATTTCATTTTAATTAATACCCTACCACTTGATCTTCATGGTACAGGACTAATATGATAGCAAGTTTTAATTTTGATGATATGTTTCTTTGAAAAGGTGAGCACTCAATAGTGATACTCCTTAAGAGATATTTTTAACAGTACTTACTTCTGCACGAACAATTCTATCCATAACAGTAAACAGTGTTTCATCCAAACGGCACTTTTGAACACCTTCAAACCATTCATTACGATGCTCATTGGCCTTTTTCAGTGAAACATCAAGATTATTGTAGGTCTTCTCAGCAGCCAAATTCTAAAAACGAAAGAGTAACATAAATATTTCATCTAAAGAAGATAAGAAATATGGTACTTGCATATATTGAGATTTCCATGGTGACACAAAATGGAAGTAAAAATGAGATGATAAAATTAATTAAACTCAATAGATATGGTGTATAAAAAATTATGCTTATAAATACATAAGTTCCTTGGGTATTCAGCCATATGTACAACATGTAAAAATAATTAGTTAGTGATAATGATCATTTCTAAAGCTTCTCATAATAATGAATATTAAGTTTTATACTGAGTAATACTTAATTTTATAATAATGAAGATAATAACAAATCACACACATAAGCAAGAATTTCACTAGCTAAAATACATATTTTGATTACAGCATTATCATCAAGAGTCCTGTAATCAAATATGTTGCCATAGTTGACATTTTAACATTAACATGCAACAGAAAGTATTACGAAGTTAAATAACCATAAGTTTTGATGACCATATAAGGAAAAAATTTAGAACGACATTGATTATTTTTTATCCTTCAATAGGGCTACCTTTATCTGGAGAATTCAATTAAGAAATTTCTTAAGGATCTTTACATTCTTAATTACATATTCAACTTGATGAGACCAATATAAGTCTGGGTGACAATTAAACTACATATAGTCAGAATGGAACATAATGGGCTATTTGGGAAAGTATGCACACACAAAATTGTCTCAATTTTAAATTGCACTTATGTTGTGTGTATAAATGACAAAGGCTATGGCTAGTTCAGCTCCTTCAGCCTAATAAAGATATTACATATTATTATTGTGAGTAAACATTATACAGCATAATGTATTTTAATTAGTTTGGTAAGTTGGTGCATTTTATCCTTCCTAACACTACATATACATTGATACTGTCATTTTTTTACATTTATTATTTCAGGATGGATGTCAGATCATATACCTTTTCTAAGGGTCAAATTCCACATTCAGAGGTGTTGATATGGGTTTAATAATAAAATATGTGAAACAGAAGAAAAAAAACTGAGATCAAAGTAATTACTTAAGACCTCAGGTATGTCTGAATCCCTGAGCCTTCTATATGTGATTCTCATTTTTCCAAATCAATAGAGAAACAGGCAAAGGAACATAAGACACCAATGTCAATGACGCATTGACATTCTTGAGATGTGATACCATATATGTCAGCATCTATCCTGAAAGAATTAATGACCGTATAGTTCTATGCTATTGTTGAAGGATAAAATTAATGAGGAGATGATACTTACAATTACATCAAACTTGGCATAGATATCCACCAAGCGTCCCTGACTATCGATGATTGGCAATGCTGAAACCCGTCTCTCCACAAATTTTCTTAGTGCTACTATTATTGGTGTTTCCTCCTTTGCTGTCTCAATGTTCTCATATGTACCTATTCGTAGATCTCTTAAAGTTTTGTTCATGTAACTTGGTCTGGGAAGATCATTTATCTGGAAGTGAATTATTATATCATGAAAATGAACTGTAAAAAGGACTATATATTATCTCAACTAATATAACTCTTATGGTTTCAAAAAGCATTCTTGATAATGTATCTATGTTTAAAATCTCTCAAAGTAATTGGTGTTTACACATGCACATACAATTTATTGACTAGTCATAATTCAAGATCAAAAGGCCCATCAAAATTTAATTTCCACAAATGCAGTTTATACTGCATTCAAACAAGAAAAATTGATCATAATAATTGGAAAATTCAGTGCTTAGGACAATAACTATAATATTAAATTTTTATTTAATAATACATCAATATTAGATCCATTCTCAGGGAATAGAACTGGCCCCCTAACCGTGATGTGTGAATTTTAACACACCATGGGTTAATTCAATTCTTTAATAAAATGACTATTTCAAGAAAAATGGTAGCATATAGATAAAATGTCAAATAATTTATGGACAGATTTCTATGGTAGAATTTCCAGAGAAGTAGAATTTCTATGGTATGCATTAAATGAAAATTAATCATTATTTAATGCGACATTTGAAAACTGATTTCTACAAATTTCTTTAGTTTTATAGTTAAATAATTTTGTATATTATCAGGCATAACTATGTGGAAATCCATTTCTGAGAAAAGGAACAACGTACTCCGTATTTTTCCAC
>WURS02000018.1:529097-542211 GCA_011762765.2 Rhinocypha anisoptera
TGTGAATGTATGGTGGTGGCTCACCCCCTGCCACACGCCCTTGTGGCGGCTTGCAGGGTAATATGTAGATGTAGATATTTGTTCTTAATGATTGTGAGAGCATCAGGGTATCTGCATTGCGTACTGTCCTTAATAGCTGGTGCCTGGAGTCTTGGGTACCTGGGTTGAGTGGAGGGTCACGGTCACCCTGGCGGAGTGCGATCATGCGTGAAGAGTAGAATGGAGGGGCGAGAGGGTGTAGTGATGACGCAAGGGAGTCTTGGGCAGGTACACATTTAAAGTGTTCGCCGCATAAGGAGGGGAAGTTTCCAAAGTTCCTTCGTTGCTAAGACTAATGTGGATTGGAGTGGAACAGGCACCGAGAGTGATGCTAGATATATCTAGGCTAGGAGTCCGAGTGCCTGGTGGCATGTGAGTGAGGAGGTCATTAATGGAGAAGATTGAGAAGGGAAGTTATGCTAAGTAGCTGAAGCGAGCGGATATAAAGGCGATACTGAAATTTGAAGGAAATAGGCTTAAAATATATAACTAACATCAAATTCTGCAATAGATGTAAGTCATAGATGCAAAGACACATTGCGTGCCCAAAGTGGATAATTCTGGGAGCGAAAGGGCATTCAAGCTCATGACAAAGTCAACCGAACATCTCAATTCCGAAAAATTCATAAATAAATTTCAAAACAGCTGATAAGGGGGTTAAAATTAATTCCAATTAATCTCAAAAACCACGTAAATGACATAACGAAAACGCTTTTGAGCTTTTAGTGGGAATCAGCTCCGGTCCCTTTTCCTTTAGCCCATCCGGAATTTCCACAGGCATTCCGCGCCGTTATAACTAAATTCCCTAACACTGTAACAAAACTGCACGAGGGTTCAAGGAAATGCTAGAAAGACATCCTGTGCCAAGGTTGTAAAAAATATAAGAACGTATCAACAAAACATTTTTTGTGGCCGGTAAAAAGCAGGGCTAAGTGAAATGGAAAGCATAAAATCGAAAACAGCGAGGTTGTATACCTTTTGGCTCTCCTTAGTTTTTGAAAACCCACAGACTAGACTATTTAACCTAGTCTGCGATAAACCAAGAAAGTACCTAAAACAACAAACAGAGGGAGCGCTTGTATGGTCACTGGCAGAGAAAAAAATTAAATTAGTGAGTATCTCGACACGAGAATGAGTCATTAAAATCGCCTCTAACTCACTAAGGTTTATTGCAATTAAGAGTACGCCCCCATAAAACAGAAGATTAATTTTCCTGCGCTTATTGTAATTGAATCTCTGAGGCTCTTTAAATTCAACGCCGACTATATTTAACCATTCGAGCACAAAGATAAGATTACTTTTTTTAGGAGTAAAATACAAAAAATACGAATAAACCAACGGATTACTATAAAATTAGGTTCCTCTAATGCTTTAAATATTTTACTAATTGAAAACTTTTCCAGAATGTAAACGGCGATAACTGGGAGAAAGCTAATCAAGATGTTACTAGAGCCACTCGTTGATCGTAGACTAAAATATATGTTCAATTAATTGTGTAAAGTTGAGGCAGATTACTTCAATGAAGAGGTTAAAGATGTATTGCAAACCCCGTCATGCTACGGAAGAATCATGGACATAAAAACGGGGAGATTTATGAGTGTCGTTCTTCCCCCTTGCGTTTGGAGACCAAACAAACATGAACCTGAGGATATTTAGGTAGGGTAGTATTAATACTTTGTAGTTATTTTGCATGTATGTTAATTATACGCAGTTTGTCATTGTTCGCACATGATATGAATAAATATGTGGTGAATACTGTTTTCCATGCAACCAGTCACTCTGTGGCAATAAATACCAACAGTTGCACGCTGGAGCGTATGTATGGTGGCGGCTCTCCCCTGCAGATTAATATGTAAATGAGGCCGTTGGAATCTCATTAGACTATAGAAGTTTGCACATATATGAAAGTCGTATCTACTTACCTATTTTTAAGTACTGATGGATAATTAATGCGCACAAAAGATAACATGGTTCTATTCCACTGTAGAAATCACTGGTAACTTTTATCGCAGGTAGCAATGCCATCTTTAACCGGATTCCGGAAATAGCAAAGCGTACGAAATTTCAAATCATATTATAGCAAAGATATTTTTCACGACAGTAAAAATGTTACAGGGGAATTTGATAATGAATATACATGTAGAAAATTTTCCTATATTTAAACAATTCTGCCAACAAAAAGTCACAAAGTTCCTTAGTAGTTGGTTGTCTTAGAACGGTAAAATTAAAAGTTTAAAGATATTTAAAATTATAGCGCTTACGTTTTCACCCAACTGTTAGTGGTTGCTATATATATGGTGGTTGAAAGCGCCTCAATGACGAGAGAACAATCAAGACTGCTAAATTAAAAGGAACATCATCCTCCATAAATGAGACTGGTATTGCAGTTGATAAGCCATCATAACAATTCTAACAAGTGACTGGCGTAACATTTCATTTTAAATGAAGATAATATGTCCATGAACTTTCATGATTCCTTAGCATAATGCCATATTTAGCATAATGATAAAATTGTTCGGATGTAACTCAACAAACACTGCACTAGAGTTAAAATGATTGGATCACATTGGTCACTAATAAATATACCATTTATAATCATGAATGAATTCACCTCATCTAAGTTCGTTATCCAAAGTAAGTGCACATACATAGATGAACTTTGAAACAACTACTAACAAAAAAATGAGTATGAGCACACATGAAAACAAATATTTACCTTTAACATTGGGGAAATTGTAATCAACTGTTCCACATTAACTAAACCACGTAACAAGGTTAACCTGATTCACTGATTTGGAGTAGAAACTACATAACCTAGAGATAAATTTACTAGGGAATTACATATTACGGCAACCATAATAAGGCTATCCCACCTCAAAAGAATTTTCACTTGAATACCCTGATGGATGGATTGAAAGAAGTGTCAATAACTTCAAAACCATTCATTCAAACCTTGGCTATTAAAAATGGACTCCAGAGATGGTCTTTAACAACAAAAAAAGCTCAAATTAATTAATAATAAAGAAGTTACTAAGCTACAACTTGGAAAATCACTATCAACGATAGTTTATGAATTTTACTGAGGATCTTATTTGTCCACTGTAGTAATCATACATGAACAATTTCAATACCAGATGAAACTTGTATTTAAATACTAACACAAAATGGACATTAATTTAAAACAGGAGGTAAGTATTGGATTTTGCCAATAAATTATATTCAACCTTGAAAAATCAATACTTCAGGAGTAAAAAAAGTATAGCAAAAAGTTTTTCAATGACAGAGAATTGCAACGGATAAGTGAGAGAAAATGAAATGTCCATAGCAAATGGCTAATGATGTACTTTTCCACTGATCTACAAATTGTGGAAAACTAGTCTTATTTCCTTTGGACATCAAATACTTCCCTAGTCCCACCTGAAACTACTAAATTTCTTAACACAAAGTATATTTTGATGAGTCTATATTTCATTGAGCATTGATATCATGCCATCCAATAGAACTGAAGATGTTGGAAATTATTTATAGATAATTAATTAATGAAGGAAATCTTAAAATAAACCAACAGACCAAAATTAATTAGGCTTTCCCAGAATGATTACTTCCCCAGCACAGAGTTAATTCAGAAGTAATGGATGACTTATTGGTATCAATTATTTCCCAAAGTCATTGGATCTGAATCATTAGTTCTTTCTCTTCTAACATTTTGGACAAAGGTACAATAGCCAAAGACTCAGAACCAAAACCCATATCTCACTCATATTCATAGCACCATCAAATTGAGGCATTGTAAGTGAAAAATTTCACTTATTGAAAAATAATACCTAATGCTGAACTCAAGAATGGAGATTTGCTGCAGCTTTTACTATTTGTTTACAACCATCAAAATATATCTTATTGACTGCTTAGCAACATTGCAAGTATACACAGATATATAAAGTTCACATCTGTAGTAGGCCACCAGGACAAAATCATATTGCACAAAGAGGGACTCCAATATTTCATTCCTTTTTGGTTTCACATATTAAAAAGAAGTTGACTAAGTAACATTTGTGCGAAAGCAAAAGAAATTCCTGAGAACTAAAATCAATCCAAGAATCAGTATCATGCAATTCATTCTTGTAAAGAAGTACCTACTTAAAAATTCTGTAACTTTCATCTGATTGAATATATTTCAGGCATAAAACCAATCACCTCCAAAGCTTTGGTATAAAAAGATACAGCCTTTTAGTATCATTTCACAAAAAGAACTAGAAGCAAGGTGGCTATTTGCAGGAAGTTATTATTAATTATTAGGTAGCATCAAGCAATTTTCTGATGTATAGACTGTTGACCAATCATTTTTTTCAAAATCAATTTCATCAACTACACAATAGATTTTCCATTGACAAATTGAGTATAAAGAATGAAACAAGACCCATTACTTCAAGTAATGAGTACTGGGTTGATAACTATAATCTGGGTAGGCAAATGAGAGAATACAATTTTTTTGAAGTTCAGTTTCAATTTCATATCTGTGCTAAATGTGGTTCACTATGATTTCTAAAACAGCATTTTATCATATGAAATGAATATGCATTTTTTTTTATCAAGACTTAAACAAAAGAGATTCCAGTGAAAAAAATATATATCTTCACGTTTACAACCCTTTCCAAATTATTTTGTACATGATTATTTGAAATTTACACTCGTGCATTTGGTTTGGCCTACACACGGGCGTTTGGTTTGTAATAATTTGCCTCAAGGATATCTGCAACACACAAAAAGAACAATCACATAAAAAGTGTGCAACACCTATGTGGCCAGCATAAGTGCATTTAACTCAAGGTCAGTGGAAGTACATCAATAAAAGGTACGAGGAATATTTAACTAGAATAATTTAATTCCATGGTAGAAAAAGGAGAATGCATGCTTTGGATCAGAATCATTATAAGCACTTTTTTACAAAAGAAAGTGAGAAAGTTTGCTATGTGCTAGTTATTTATACTGTCAAGGTCGAATTTAATTTTTTTTTCTATAGACCTGGGCTAAGCACTCGGAGCGAAAGGGAAAAAAGCAGCAATGGCAAAATTGTTAACAACAGTGATTAGACAATTGCATAAATCCTAAAATTTGATAAGGTTGAAAATAAATTAGCTGCTAATATTAATTATATTTCTTTTAAAACAGCTTGTCCGCTCGCTCCCCATTTAAGCCTGCTACATCATGTAAATGTTGACACAAACTAATAATCTATGCAGTGACAAAGTACATTATACAACTGAAGAGTCAACTAAAACCTTTTATGTAACCACTCAAATATATGCACAATACAAAATGTAAATCAAGTTTAATAGTTACCCCTTTTAACAAATATTAAAATTTGAAACACAGCATGTGACAGAACGCAGACCCTCAAAAATGTGAAAGATATGGCATGCAGCAGGCTTACTGGGGCTGCTAGAAAAGAGGAGAGGTAGTTCCAGAGAAAGCACCTGCAGGGCAGGTAACATCCTACACGCAGTAGGATTATACATCAAAAATGACCCAAAAATTCAAAGGATTTTTAATAGCAAAAAATTTGAGGTAGCAAGTGCAGGTTTGTGTATGTTCTTGTCACAGATTAGAGAAAAGGAAAAATAAATGAAAGATGCATACACTCGCACACTAAAAGAATATTTCCCCGTAAACAAAAAAACTGTAGTAAGCAACAGAGAAATTCTCCACCCATTTAAGTATTCATTTTTTTAACTTCATGCAAAGTTTCAAAGGCAATAAAACAGATTGAGAACTCCATACAGATGAGCTATCGTTGGATGGCATAACAAGTAGTTGCATGCATTTCAAGAAATCGCTGATTTAAACTGGGAATAAATGTAAAAGTATGGCCACAAATCCAAAAGTGAAACATTCAAAACATTTAGGTATACACTTACTCCACAAATTTAGGAAATAAATGAAATTATAAAAGCATTCTCCTTGGCAGAGAACTTATCATGCAACAGTTTGGAGAAACACTGGATATAGGGTTTTCCTTTGGAACCCTGACTTTACCTTGAGGCAATTTGTATAACCAATAATTCAGTTACTTCGGCAAAAAATTAACTCCTTTTAATTCCATAAAAACAATGCATGAAAAGTATTACCCATCCAACAATAACCACAACTGCATGCACATAACATTTGAAAAACAATCAATGCAGCAAAGATCACCCTGCTTGTAAAGTACACAAATAATCGCTAGAAGGAATACCCAAACCTGCCTCACAGAATCTGTACAAGATAGTAACTCTTACTCCAGGGGAGTTAAGAGGGCAAATGGCAACAATGACATTTTACAAGCAAGAGAGGCAGGGGCTGAATTTCTGAGGGAAGGAGAGCACTCATTGTGGCATGCTTACGCCACAAAAATCCACTCCACCCTCATTACAGATACCCTTTGGACCCAGATGCCAAACAAAAATTCCTTTGCTCCAGTTGGCAGTAGGGTTACATAGCTGTATTTGGCAGGCTGGTGTACTTTCTTTGTACATTAACATGAAAAAGGGAACATATTTAACTTGGAAACAAAATTTAAATTTATAATCATCAGCAATATCCAGATGACTGATTTTACAATCTACAAAATAATTGAGGCATGTTACAACACAGAAACAATCTTTTTACAGCTACTCTCCAATTGTAGAATAGTTGTTCTTACAAAGCTTTTTTTTCTTCAATATAATTTACCTATTACAGTACCATCAATACAACTGTCAGCCATTTTGTTCAGTATCTTAGGGTAATTTAAGGGTTAGCATCATAACAGTTATCAAAGTATACTTTAGAAAATTGATATTTTTTTATCAACCTACCCTGGTCAAAGAATTACTTTCTATTGCTGGTCAGTAAACAAGAAACTTGACAACAATAAATTTCATGACTCACAAAAGAAAGATTAAGAGGCCAGGTTCATGTCTCAGCAAAAAATTAAAAGATTTTCATGAAGGTTCAAGCCATTTCTTCCTGCCAGCTCTCCTCTCCAATAGTTATGGTCATCATGATACAATTTTCTCCAAATAACAAGGTTATGTTTTAAAATTTGGCATTCCTCTTTGACCACTATGCAAATCTCACTAATTCTGAGGAAAAGATTCATTTTATTAATATGTACCTGAGAACAATTTGTACAAGTTTGTACCTGTTATGACACCAACAACCATACTCATTAATTAATATTATCATAGTTTGGAGTGAGTGTATATTAAAGTTGTTGTGTGTGTGTTTCATTTATCTGTACATTTTTCATCGGCCTATTATAAACAAATTATCTTCTATACAATACTTAGAAATATATCAGAACAGTTTGCATGCACTGATTATCTTATCAACCAACAATTGATATATTGCAACCAATAAATGACACCAGTTAACATTGAAGAATGAACAAAAATGAACTGGCAAGTTGAATGCAAGGAATACAAAAACCCCATATTTGAGAAGTATTTAACATAAACATGTGGACAACTTAAAAAGTGACAAGATACAGCAGTAGCACACAGATTATAGCACTTGACAGCACTGGTTTCTCAGATGATAATTAAATGGGGAGCGAAGATATACCTGTAGTGTGACACAACACACGCAGCCCACAACATTTATCCTCAAGGTTTAAAAGTATCCAATGAAACACTCGTGCATCTCAGCAATCAATCAAATTAGTGAATGTTTGTTTAAGTGTGTGTCCATACTGCATGTCATCATCGAATCAACTATTTTATTATAATTATATAAAGAAGATAGCCTCTGAACCTGTGTAATGTGCTTTTTTTACTCTTTTAAAAACTTTAACATTGTCACACCCTCCCAGGCGACTGTTTTTTCTTCACAGGTAATAAAAAGAAGAATGCTATGGTTAATACTTTTTCCTTTGAAGTGACATGCATATCATTCCTTTTTAAAAAAAAAGAAGCTATCTTTAGTTCATGTGGCTATTTAGGCATACATATATTTCTTGTATCAATTCACCATTTTTTGTTTTTATGAAGATTTTTTTTTATAATTTTTCACCTATTTTTTTTACCTCTAGTCATCGTCCCCATCTGTCAAACTTTAGTAATCTATCTCTCAACACAAGAAGAACAACAAGTATTTATGAGGTAGTGGGTTTGCGTGGGTGGCAAATTAATTGTTTACCCGCATGCTGCCATAGCAACAGCTAATGCAGCGCATGAGGCTTAGTGGCCGACCCAAATCATTGGACAGGGTGTATGTCGAGCGAGGGAGGGAGAAGGCATCCCTCCACAACAATATGGGAGCATGGGGGGGAGGGGTGGGTGAGGGGGGGACAAGCACAATGCAAGTTCACTCCCCTTTTACATATATATCTCTGTCTATTCCTTTTTTCCTTAGCTTGCCTCTTTTTCCACTGTGCCTGCATTGGCCCCCCACCACCACCCTCCTGCACAACCCCAAGAGCGTTATGCAAGGTACTGCATAAAACTGTACACTATGTAAGAGTTCATAATATATATTGATCTGGGAGGAACAGTGTCACGATGGCTGTTCTAATAGTTATGCACAAATAACGGTCATGTATTATACCATTTAAAATCATATATATTTTTTGCCCCAAAAAATGAAGTCACCCAATATAGAACCTATTCCCTGAAGATATGATAATGGCTTGAGGGACTAAACTTCTTTGACACAGGAGTATAGAAAGTTCTACTTATTTTAAGGCTTTCTTTCAGGTGTGAGATCTAAATATTTTTTTTCTCTCTCTTCTTCTGGATTCAGAGTTCGGTTCGATCGAGAACCACCTTGCTAGGTATTAAAACGGTGATTGGTCAATGAGATTTTTTGATGAAAAGTGAGCAGCTTATTCATTATTTTAAACCTGAGGAAAATGCTTTTTCCAAGCACTGAAAAATGCTTTTTCCCAATTATAAAACTGACTCATGAATACGATGAAAGATTTTTTTGAAACATTAAATTTGTTATGACAATACTAATAAATCTGTTTTTTTTTGGTATGTATTGATGTAATTACTACAAAATTCTTTTTTTTTTACTAACTGCTTGCTGAGTGAGGAGTTCCAGAGGGAAAATGCAATTAACAAACTGGAGGTAAGGCATTATTATTTGATACAAAGTCATTGCTCAAAAATGCCAAAAGAAAAGGCATGGCACATGAAGCAGTGTAAAAAATATCCTGAGGTCCGTTGAAAATTAATCCTGAGTTAAATCAACAAAAATACTGTTTATATAACATCTCATATAGTATATATTATAGATATAAGTGTTTAGGCTTATACAATATTAGGTATCAATTGTGGACAAATTGAGGATAAGATACACCTTATCCCCCCATTTTTGTTTTGCGGTTTCCCAGACATTATCTCCAAATTACAAGCATGTAATTAGTGAGGGTGATCTGTTTGTGTGTGTGTGTGTGAAGTATGTGAAAACCACATAGATCCACTACAAAGACTAATACAGTATGGCTAATTAAGAGTACACTGAAGTACACTTCAAAGGAAAGAAAATAGTTTCAAACCTAAGGGCATTGCACTTAAAGAGGTTCTTTTTATACCTATAAAAATGCCCAGTACACCGCAAGAAGTTTACAAAAGTTGTACCCAAGTCTGTGACCCGTAGATAACCAACAGTGGCTACCATTAAGAGCAATCATTATTCAGCATTGGCGGTAGACGCGTTTATGCACAACTTTCTTTTTTAGGTGGAACATGTATAAAAAAGCTTTCTATACGAGACAGAATCGCAACATCTCCATTTTCCTACATTGTTACTGTCAAACGTGGAATCTGGTGACAAATTTTGTTTATTTTTCTTCCTGCAAGGGTGAGAACTATTACTTGATTTACAAGGACCCTGCACCACCACTCCACTGAGATTGGGAATTGAATAGTGATGTCTTTGAACCACTCGCTATCTCTATGTTGCTGCACATCCCAAATGGATTGAAAGATATGGTTTCATTGGGTAGCTTATGGTCTAACCTCAATGGTCAACTAAGCTGCAATCCCTGTGTTCCAATCAAGGAAAATTCATGTTTAAGGAAAAAGTATGTCATATTGGTATGGTGTGGGTGTTTATATACATATATAGAAGTGACCATTCAAGTATGCACTAAGTGTCCCCCGTTAGTTTCACTGTAGTATAGTTAGCATCCACCTTGGCTTTTTTTTGCTAATATCAGCAAAGTACTTTGTACTTTGTTCAACCACAAGTTGAGTGATATCTACTTTAGAGAGATATATCAATGCTTTGAATATGTCAAATGTGTTTTGCTCTAAAATTTTTGTTGGAGGCATCCTCAAGAATATCTATTCTTATTTACCAGTTAATGTAGTACCTTTGTAGTTTGCTTATGAGATGAAAGGGAATCTCAATTAGAAATGAACAGTTTTTAGAAGTTCAATTTCACATAATGAATTTTCAATAATCAAAATCATCGAATGAAAAAGAACCTTGATTAAGAATTAAACGAAAATAAAAGAAGAAATTGAAAATGTGAGGCTCTGTTTTCTGCATGCACATGGTGGGAAGTTAGATGTCAAATCCATTCTTTGCATTTACTGTTTCTGTACTACCCATGCGTACAATAGCTCAGTTATTATTTTGACTCTACGGATAATTTTGCCAGAGTATGGATGTGCTGCGTTACTAGCTCCCCTCATATTTTATCAAGTTTTCTCCATTTTCACCATAGCAAAATACTGCCATGTTTTAAATGTACTTTTTTTTAAAAGTCTAACAAAAAAGAGTTTCTCCCAACAATGTATCAAAAATAAACTTTTATAACTTTGTGTACAAAAAAGACCACGATATATTAGCAACAACAATGGTCCTTAAATTGTAATTTAACTTTTTTGTACTAACTAAATGCCAGGGTCTCCTCCTAACTGGAGGGAGTTACAGTAAGATGGTAACGCCACTCTGTACCTCCAAACTTAACTCCCCCAGCAAAACCTCGTCGGAGTCGGATGGCTTTTGCCCTGATTCCATACGCTTCCCTCCTCCTTCACATCATTTCATCATAATCGCTCTCGTTCCTTCCTTTTAATTTTCTTCTATATCCTCGCAATTTCCCTATTCTCCCTAACCATTTTTTAAGTCTTTAGTTTATCACCCAATCTTACTAGATCATTTTTTGTTAAATTCATTTAGATTTAAGAGGCTGCGAAAATACTTTTGGTATCTATCGCCGTCCGACATTCTCGGCACGTCCCTCCATTAAAAAATTTATATAATATAAAGTTTTAAATACACATTGACTTTCTCTCAAAGAGAATCTTTTTCCCTTCGTGTTTCTCTATTTTTTTATAATTTTTGCTTCCTCGGTGGACGTCACTAGACATACATACACAATCTTCCACGATTTCGACTCCAGATGGCCAGTGACATACCAGGACGGGAGAGCCACCCATCCCAGCCTTCCTCAAACCAAATGGCACTTCAAGCATATCCATCCAAATGCACCCAGAGGAGCCCAACTTCTGAGCTTCAGCCCCCAAGTGGACGAACGTGGGAACATAGGAGGGGGGGGCCTGCCACTGTCGGCAAGGGACGGAGGGATTTCTTTCTGAAGGGACACCAGCATCAGCAGTCTTATCACAAAACCATTTACAAACCACCAACATTAGTCTCTCAAAAGAAGCGCTTGAGATAGGCAGCTAACATCGGTGCCCAAAAATAACGAGAGGGGGGGAGGGGTAAAGGGGGGAGGGGCTGGAGGAAAGCATCATCAGAAGTAGTAGCCGACACCCAGGAAGATGCTCCCCTCCTTCCCCATCGCTGCATATTTGGCCCCGCCTCCCCACAATGCCACTCTCTATGGTCTCTTTTTGACTCCTTACACTCTTTGTCCCGTTACCCTAAGACCCTCCCTCCCTCCCTGACATTTCCATAGCCCATCACCACCAACTGCAGCCCTTCCTTGCCCTCTCTTAACTAACTCTCCGCCATTTCATCTTCCACCATCTTCATTTTCCTCAAGGAAAAATGTGTAGCACTTGCTCTTTTCATTTTGGTACACCTCTCTTCATTCCTCTCCTCCTCTCTGGCCCCTCCTCTCCCTCTTTTCCTCTCTTTTTTTTCTTCTCTCCCTTCCCCCTCCTCTCTCTCTCTCCCCCGTCCACTTCCCAAAGCCACCCCCTCCACAATCCCCCCCACCACCACCCCCCTGGCAGCAGCAGCTTCCCATCCATGCACTCACACACAAATTCCACACTGACACACCCACACTCACACACACGCACCACACACACACAGCCATAAAGCCAATCACGCTCACTCTCCCACACGCTCACATGACTTAGCCTTGCACAGACTCGACACTCATCATATAATGCATGCTCCAAGTAATCACTTGCATTTTTTTATCTTTAAAAAAAAAAAAAAACAATCAAGGCAAACTCAATGGCCTACCCGCATACTATCCCTTCCCAATAAACAAAGAAACTAGTCTCACCAACACACAAAGCTACAAGATCACTTTTTGTTTTATATGCATATAAAAATTCATGGTAAATCCCTGAATTGAGTAGTGGAGGGGAGAGAAAGAGAGAAGCCATAGCGTGACTAACAAAACTCTTCCCTCTTTTGTCCCACCTCCAATACAGCTTACATATTTCCTTCTTTGTCCATTTGGAATCCTTTCTACTACTTCAAACACTGACAATCCATACACTCCACTCAAATGTAACAGAAAAAGAAAATATGTAAATATAAATGTATATGTGTACGTATCAGACATCTATACCCACACACACACATTTAAAAGAGCTTCATATATATTTTTATATATATATATTTATAATATCCCCACCAGTTGCCCAGCCCATAGATCCCCTGCTAATCCTCTTCAAACATCTAATCACAGAGGTCTCGGAGCAGAGCCTTTATCAGCCACTATCAACATACTTGGTGATTGGTTCATTACACATGGTAAGATAGAGACGTTATTTTCCTCTCTTTGGTATGGTGTGGGGGTGAGGTATGTAAGGTTGCATCTCCTGCCCTGAGCGGGAGCCACACTCCTCTTCCATTCAACATTTCCTCCCTCCATTGTCTCATTCGGCATAACCCACAC
>WURS02000018.1:555255-582569 GCA_011762765.2 Rhinocypha anisoptera
ACACCTCAGCGGTTGCCATGGCGAAAATCCACGAATTACGGTTTGAACTGCTTGACCATCCACCTTACTCACCAGATAGCCCCAAGCAACTTCTTTTTGTTCCCTCATCTAAAAATTGAGCTCGGAGGACAGAGATTTTCATCAAATGAAGAGGCAATCACATTCGTGAACAATTATTTTACAGAGAAAAACACAGAGTACTTTTTGGACGGGTTACAGAGTTGGGAGCATTGCTGGGAGAATTACAAGGAGACTATGTAGAAAAAAAAAAATTTCAGAAAAATTGTCTTGTATTTTTGTTGAATCGGAAACTTTTTCAATCTTTTCCACCCTCGAAATAGAAATGTTTGATTTCAACAAAATCTCATTTCGTTACACGAGTTAAAAACTATTGAACTGCATTATAATAGTAGTATTTTAATTTAATTATTTCTATTTTAGCAGTCATTTATACAAAAAATCCAATTTTAAACCCTTGATTTGTTTTTCATTGAATGGGATTATTAGCATTAAAAGTAAAATTAGCTAAACTAAACTAACAATAATATCAATTATGACACCAGTTATCAGACATAAAACCAATACAACCCTAATAAGAAATAGAACTTTGAAAAATTTTAAATACTTACAGCCATGGCCTGTAGGTCATTTTCATAGCTCTGTCGAAGCTTGGCACTAATCATTGCCTCTGCTTTTGACATGTTTTCTATTGATCCTTTCACTGTTATTATCCTTTCCAAGTTAAAATTGCTTATTTCATTAATGCTAAAATGGAATCAGAGAATATTCATATATATTAGAAGAAGTAATTGGGAGAACTTCAATTCATGACAATTTGAAATTCATAGCATTCATATCATTTGAAATTAAATGAAAGAGCATCTCCATATATTTAATCATAGCCATCAAATTTCTTTTACGTTAACGGGCATTCATGAAAATATAATTAAAATATGATTTAAACAATACAGATAATGCCATGGAGTGAGTCATAGAGTGCCCACATAAGACTTAGGCTTATCCATAATCAACTATTAGAACAAGTGTAGTACTTTAATAAAATTTTTTTGACCAAGATGCCCAATGTTGACCAAATTACTTAAATTAAAATTGATAATTAAAAACGGGTAACAAAATATATTTGTGATCTTAAAAAAATAATAGGTTAAGAAAAGTAAACGAGTTTACTGAACACAGATTTCTATGTCAACTTGTCTACATTTTTGGAAAATAAAGCCACTAATAAACTTACAAATATAACTAACAAAAAAAATAATTTAACCACTTTTTCATAGAGTTCTCAATGAAAATTGTTCAACGTAAGCTAAGATTTTTCTGATAGTTGATTTCAAAATGTTTTCTATGACATTATAATCAATTTTAGTTTTATCCATCCAGCTCCTTAAACAATACCACATTCAATCAAGAACATAGTCACTGATTTAATAAAATAGCACATTGATTCACTTAGAGTAGAAGTGTAGACATAAAATGTTGTAAAGGAATAAATTTAGGGTTCTGAAAGTAGAAAGTTTATTTAGCAACTCTTAGTAGATAATAATGTTAGTAGAAATCACTTTTGTGGTAATACAAGCTACAAACTAATAATACATCAAAATTTTATTTCCTGGAATAAAGTTCGTAAATATATCATGATTCAGTTAATCTAACTAAGATTTCCTTTCTTTATTTTTAAAAAGGCAGTATCATTTGATTAAGTAAGGGTCTCCTCCTAAAAAGGAGAGATTGATTAATGCAACTGGTTTAGAAGCCACTCCACTAAGAACTAAATAACTGTATGAAATGGTAGCGTGGCTACATAACTTGAAAACCTTAGCTACATTACAATTCAATAGAAAATGGTCTTTCAAATTAAGAATTTCTAAAAATTTAACTTCAAGGAAATATCTAAATGTGAATTTAGGGGATAAATGTTAGCCACTTTGTTATTCCTTTAAAAAAATAAACTGTTAATCTGAAGTTAAGACTTAACACTAAGACTAGCTAAAGACTTAACCAATAAAAAAAATAATCTTCCAGTTCCACTTACAATTAACATGCAAACAAATGAGAAAAATAATTACAAGACATTTTGCATACCTAGAAACAGTTATTTTAGTTTCAGTGTCTTGCATTATCCTTTTTATAGTATTTCCTCCTTTGCCAATAATCCTTCCAATAAGGTTGTTATGAGCAAGAATCTTCAGAGATATCTCACTGAAAGGAAAGATAAAGAAATAATAAGCATTGCCACTTGTTGACACACACGAGGAGGAACCTCAGAAAATTGGTAAAATTACATGTGGAATAAAGGAGCAAAGCAATACTGGGTTTAATTTAATATATTAGAAGCTTAGGACAACAATGGCACGATGTTGACTACTTTAAGTTTTGATAACTTAAACTGATTGTATCAATGCATTTCCAAGGTCAATGGAGCAGATTTGAGAAAACACCATCACTCACAAGCCACATTAACATCATTATAGGATAAAATAAATTATATTACATCACCACCACCCACTACCATTACAGCTATAAAATCTATTACAGCACAACCAGTTTCATCAAATAGTTGACATCCACAGCCATCTATTTGACGAATCCGGCCTTGCTGTAATAACCTTGAGAAACAGACAAAATTTTTATTTTTACCTACAATCAAAAAGTGGTTTCACAAAGTTGATCCTGAACCAATTGAATTAGTCACAAAAACTATTCTGTAGTGCATCTTAATTTAATTTTCATATATTGTCCAACTTAATGATTATTAATAATTACTCTATTTTTATGTTGAAGAAATAATGAAAATCTTCCCTATGCATATATACGTATAAACTGTGACTTGTCTTAAATCCATTTCAGTTTTATGTAAACTGATCTTAGGGCACAAAGGGTATTTTTATTATTATACTAATGTATAAATAAATCCAAAGGTTTAATAACAAAAATATGACCTCATATGTTAATTCTTCAAATCAAAATATAATAAAACCAAATATAACAAGTTACAATTTTTTTACTATTCAAAGAAGCAAGTAAATATGATGTACCCCTTATTTGTACTGCTGGCTTCCTGCAGCATTACTTCCAGAATTCGTTTACATGCATTCGTACAATTCTCTGGGTTACCATAGATTGTTATAGCTTTCTCTAAGGAACCAATGTTGTCTTTTCGATGTACATCCACCCTAAAAAAAAAAGAGAAAATGAGAATGATTTAATATTATCCAAAACAATTTATATTACGTTTACAATTTTAAGATGAGATCTATCATAGAAGTACCACAATAACTTTGATAACAACTAATAATCAGAGCATCCTGGATCTAAGGACTTAATTATATCAAATGAGTATGAAACTGAGGAGGATCATGTGTTCCCAGTGCCTCCAGTTTAATAAATCAGTTGTTGTTGGTTTTGACACACACAATAACCTAAATTTCATAGTTTATAGTGATGGTTTTATGTGAATATAGGGGCTAACATATATGATATAAATGCCAGTTTCTTTTCTGTCTTAGCCTAGTAAACACATTTAGTTTGTCTTTGACCCTGATTTTGTCTTTTATCATTACAGTAAACTCTCCTTATCACAAACAACATTTATACAAAGTTTTCGTTCTTACGAGCCAAAGTGTTGGTCCTGATGAAAGGGGTATCTAAATGTATGGTAAAGAAACGATGTTACGAAATAACGAACCTTAGTACCGAACCCCACAGAAACATTAAATACTTTATTACAAAGTCTGTCACATATATAACGGCATTCATTTGGCTATGGATGATGCTGCATTATAAATCGAGATGCTTTGCCACACTTACTCGCCCAAGAGCTTGAGAACTAAAATATATACAATGGATACTTAGCATTAGCTATTTAACTGGGTTGAGGGTACAGAACTCCCACTGGGTTAATGCACTTCAAAAAGAGTCAGAGAGCATGAGAGGTAGGAGGGGTGAAAGGGAAGAAATGAAAGATAAGGGCTCGTACCAAGAGATGCAACTCTGAGGGCTCTTTTGTTCTTTTCTATGCTGATCATGCCTTTCTTGTACCGGAAATGTGATAGTAATCTTCGTAGGGGAAGGTTCGTCTTTCAACGTATGCACTAGACGTTTTCAATTACTAATTTATACCTATTTGTGAAAAAATTGTACAATTTCATTTCTCAACGAAATATGAGAATAGCGGAAAATATATAAATTCTTTTTATTATCCTGAAGGGTATACAACCTCTTAGTTTGAGTCAGTTTGTGATGGCAATCTGCAACAATCTATTTGGAAGCCTAACCTACAGTGGAAAGGCATAAAGACCTGTAAATTATATTTTTTATGACATTATAATAAACTGACGATGGTGTCAAAGTAGACGCTCAAATTCTGTCCGATAATGAGTTCTTCCGTTACATTGTAGAAGATCCATACAATGTCATTTGGTTGGATTTCATAATGAGGTCAAATAATAATTCCATATTGCTTAAGGAATCGGGTGGGACCACTCACTAACTTGCAAGAAATCAAATTGTCCATAAAATCGATATACTTAAATTCGGAATTCTACTGTATTAATTTTGCCGCATAGTAACTGTATAGGCAGCTGAGAAGTTTTTCCGTGGAGTTAATCTCCCAGCTGAATTAATTTCCCTGCTTTCGACGATTACTAGAAAATATAGCGTGAAGCATGATTTTCGAACAACAACTTAGACTGTATGATTTCACACCTTTGGGCATAATTTCATTTCACATGACTGATACCATTTCTCAGAACGGCTGTAACACTCGAAAGATTACAGGTAAAAAAGAACAAATGGATATTTTTTGCGATGTTTATATAAAAACTACGTTGTTACGAACAATGTGATCACGAAACTTTTCTTGATTTTTGGTCTCATGAACTTTGCAATAACAAGAGTTTACTGTAGCTACAAGTGGAAAGCCTTTCTTTTAAAATGGATCCCAAATAAAAAGTATGAAATTTATTATTGAGAGCAGTTCAAATTCAAAGTTGGTTCTTATAAGGACTTTTTCATTATGTTCCTATCAATTACAGTAGTGGCGCTCAATATCAAATATAATTTCTTGATGATTAAAAAATAACAGTTAATACCCAAAACTACACTTCATCAGAGAGGAATGACTAAATATATTCAACCATCCTGTCTGAATTGTTTCTGAAAGCCACCATTAGGAAAGCATTGATCTACCACATAGTTAACTATTTTTACAAACTACTAATTTAACATTTTATTTCCTCCTCATGACAAGGTGGTGAATTTGTACACTACCCAAGTATGTTAAGTTACTGATTCTACATTACATCACTTTATTTATATCGCACCCAAGTTTCCACTCAGTCCTGCAGGCTTCTTTGGGGTGAAGACTTGAATCCATTACCCAGAAATGGGAGTGAAATAGTTCTCTGATATAACAAATATGGTAAATATACCAAAAGTGTCATTTGATTACAATGACATTAAAATCCCTTGCAATAATTTGCGAAAGCATAATAGATGGAAGAATAATACTATTGAAGAAGAACAGTGTGGCTTCATACCAGATAGAGGAATGACTGATGCAATTTTTGCAGTGGCAGGTGATGGAACAGCACAAAAAAATGCAAGAAGAATTGTAAGGCTAATGACCAGATTAAATACAGTAGAGGTGCGACGTAGGGATTCTCTGCCGGGTTAGGACTAAATCAGGAATTATATTTGATTTCTCATATTTTTAACTTGGCAATGGCTGTGGCAGTGAAGGAAGTGAAGAGTGAAGTACCATTCAGTATGCTGTTTGAAGACAAAATTGTATTCTGTGAAACACCCAGGAAAGAGTGATTGAGGAGGCAGAAATTGGAACAGCAAGGGATGAGAATAATGGAGCGACAACAGAATATAAGGTCCGGTAAGGTGAAAATAGTTTCATGAAATTTCACAAGGTGATGTTGCCTACAGTTAACTAGTTAGAATGTCTACAGAGATATAATATAGAGTCCAATGTGGATAGATGAATGCAGAAATTTGAGTGTTGTGTGACAGAGAAAGTCAGGTGGAGACCGAAGGGAAATTTATACGTAAGACCAGCAATGTTATACAGAGAAGAAAAACTAGCTAATGTCTAGAGAGCAAAAGAAGATACGCGTAGCTGAGAAAAGAATGATAAGGCATTATAATGGCTATTAAAATACAGTAAGAAATGAGATCATTTGGGGGCACAGCCAAGATAGAACCTCTGAAAAAAAAAAGATCCAGGTGCACAGGATGAAGTGGCTCTAACAAGTGGAGTGAAGAGACTAGGAATGAGTGCGGAGGTTAATGTGGCAGGGAAGAGGAGAGGAAGACCAAGAAAGAGGTGGAAAGACAAGGAGGCCGAGGATTTGAGAAGGAAAGGCTGGAGAAGAGAGAGCAAGCCCAAGACAGAGATGAGAAGGAGGAAGATCAAGGAAAGAAACACCAACCCCATCTAAAATGGGATTAAAGGCTTTCTAAAGAAGAAGATTGTTTCACTAACAATAATATAGTCTGCAAAAGCTTTAATTGATTAATAATTGTTTGGATGTTTAACTATAACGTAACTATAATATAGCATACTGAATATACTTATTCATAATAATGAAAAACTGTTGTCTTCATTATAATAAATTCAACTATTTCAGAAACAGCATTGGGTACAAGTAATGTGGAAATACAGTAGAAATCCACTATAACGAGAGCTGATAAATGACGAAAAATCTCTCGTTTAATGCACACTCGTTATAGCTGACGGTATTTAAATTTGCCTCTTTCGGCATTTATAACGGCACCAAAAGTAGGCGAAAATGAGTTATGAAGTAGTTGTATCAATCCATCCGCAAATGCATTGAAAATAGATCATTTCATCAAAAAGATTTTAAAATATTGTCACCAAAAGTCATGCACTCGCAACTAATGTACGTCACGCATCAGTATTATCTTTGGTTACGTTTCGTGAACAATCATAGAATGGCCTGCGGTCATCAATTACAATTCCATAAATAAAAGGAGGGTCGAGAGCTTGGTCATCCTGCTAAGGTTAACACAGACAAATGGGCTTTTCCTGTATTGTCTACAAATCTAGCTCACAGCTCCATATGTTCTTTTATTCCGATCGGCTATAAGGACAAAATAGCTCCAGGAAATGACAGACTGGCATACAGATTCCAAGATAAGTTCTTTAGTCATTCCCCAGTAAAGTCTGTGGCATCAAACCACAAAGTCTTCTCTCGTAAAATCACCACAAAGTCTCTCGTAAAGTCTTCATTACGAAGTAGTTTCGCTAGGAATGACAATGTAATGAGCGTTTTTTTAATCCTGCGATTTTTGCAACCAGAACACCATTCACGCCAAAATCTACTCGCTATAGCGATAGTGCAGGTGTGACCACTCATAATAACCGGCGAAACTCCCTAAGATTTAACACGTGGACCAACCAAAGGAAAGCGATCACTCGCTATAGCGATACCCTCGTTATAAGCCATACTCACTATTTGGTAAAGGAAAAATTAATGCCTGTATAGATTTATTGCAAGTGTTGCATATCAAACTTCTGGAAGAAATGTGGACTCGGCAATAGTTCCAAAATCAACTGAGCTTCCTCGGTGCATGCAAATATTAATAATGCCATTTGACGGAAGTATTTCTTTTGTAGGGGCCACAAATGTGAAAAACTATTAGGATTTTTCTTTTTAAAAACTTCTTAAAAAATCATCTCAAGAGTTTAAATGGTAATGATAACCTATTCACACCAGCCCAAGAATTTGACACTAATAACTTCTTCAGCTAGCAACATTCCACCAAATCATAGGCTTTCAGCCTTTAACCTTAAGAAACCTCCATTACACCATCTCACCCCTCTTACTATGTACTACTATTCCTTTCCATTATTACTCCCTAACTGATTCAAGGGTATACCGACCAAGCTATTTCTGCTTAGGGAGCAGGCAACAATGAACAATCTGTCTGTGAGAGACAGTCTGTGACAGCTAAGTCTACCAGTCACAGACACTCTCAGAAAGATACACATGGTTAAGTGTTCTGCCTGTTGTGTGGGCTAAAGGCCATTTTATTCACATTTTGAAATAACAAGAGATTCAAACTTAGAGGTTATTGCTTTTTACCCTAATGTGGAAATGGTGATGTATTGTTCAGTTGATTCACTTTTAAGAAACACTATTAATATAAAATGCAATATAAGCAAAATGTCAAGGGTCATAATGGAATAAAACTTTCAAAATGTGCAGAAGAGACCTCTCAAGAACAAAATTGTAATCAGAAAACTCGACCCTTTTGACTAGCAACCATGAGTATGGGGTTCATACCCGATAAAATTATTGCATCTGCAACCATTATAATTATTGATAATAATTACTGATAATTACATCTTTCTGACTACTGGTTACCAAAAGAAGTAAACATATGTTAGTTCACGATTTATTAGTTTGAATATAGATAGTTATTTTCAGGGTAGGATGTTCTGTAACAATAAAAATTGTGGAGTTACGGATTAAAGGTGATAAAAGGTATACATAGTATAATGGGTGCCATTGAATTAACTGGTGGACTGACATGGGTTCAACTAATAGAGAGTAATTTAGCAGTTGTAACTGTACACAGTAAACATGATTCATCATCCCTGTCTAGGACCTAAGAATTTACTTCCTCTACCCTGTATATCATGTATATCAATGAATGTTAAAAGAAATATGAACTGCTTCAAACTAAATCAAAAGGGTAGTGGTAAACATAAGAGGTATTAATGATATTCATTATAAGTGTATAATGAACAAAATCATGTGTGCACACAAGGAAATGGGCATCATGTTATTCAACATTATAATGCTGTCGTTGAAACAAACAGTAAGTATTGGTTGCTTTAAGGTGAAAGTTGGGGGATAACTCCAAAAAAAAATGTTCTATACTGTGCAAGAATACTTTAATGTTGTTTAATAGTGTCTGAAAATATTTACGTAAATTTCACTATTCTATGATGATAAGATTTAATAACATACTGAAAGAATTTATTCATGTGCCTTATATCATGTACAAGTGAACATGTAATTTTGCCATTTTGCACCTTGAGCACTTGATAAAAAAAATATTATTATTATATATTCATCTAATATTAACACTTAAACATTGATCGATAGATGCCATTGAAAACTTTTGTGTGCAGCAACATTGTATGTCATCAATGAGCTAATATTAAAGTAGAATGAGGGCTTTCAATCAATATTGTTAGGAAATGGGAGAGAAAATTACTGGCAGAGAGGAAAACAAGTGAAGAAATGCAAAGTACAATACAGTTAGTCTATAGTGGACAAAACAAATGATACCAATAAATTTCAGCTGTGGTCTGCATCAGAAATACAAAATTCTTTATAAAATAACTTTTATAATAGTTTTGAAATTGTGCCATTACTTTAAATGATGATAAAAGGTTAACAAAAAGAGTAATGATTATCTAAGAACCAACTTACCCAACCATTACCCATATAGAGGGTCTGAGAATTCATCGGAGACGTGGCCACCACGGGCAATGCAGTGGGGTAAGGCATCTGCCAAAGAAAAATAACAAAATAAGCAACCATGTAAAAACATATCCAACAAATATTGTAACTTAAGTCATGGACTGTAAAAATGTGTGACTACTTGCTGCTCATGTGACTAACGATCATTTATTCCACTTGTAAGAAAGTGGCTCCTGGATTTGTGAGAAAACGCACTTCAATGGCACAAGAATATCAAAAGTACCCAAGAAATGTCCTGTTACAGACTGTACACTCCTTCCTCTGTAAACTCAAGCCCAGTGCAAATAAGTTATTTTTAATAATATATCATGCATGCTGGAAATCAACAACCTAGACACTTTTCTATTTTCAGTACCCAGTTATAGCAAGAAAAATCAAAGTCACTTCATAGATATTCCTAATCTTAACGGAGAAAAATAACTACAACAAATACAAATGCATTACCAGTTAAAGACCTATTTCCTACATGATAGTATCATCATACAGAGACTGGTTGTGTTGATACCGGTTAAAATCTTTGAAATCACAACATAGAATTCAGAATGTGAACCATTAGCAACTACTTGGCATCCACTATTGAGTAGTGTGAATCGAATCATTGAGAAGAGTACCTAGATAATTCTATCCACACTGCTGGTGAATGATATATTCTCAACCCTCAAAATGTAATATGATAATTCATGTTCTTGCATGACTTCAGCCAATTAAATTGTTGGTCTTTGTATTAACATACCTATGAACAACAAAGTCAATGAATCACACATACCCTGCTATTAGAGCCAAGAAGCAAAGAAATCAAGGGGTCGACCTTAAAATGTATAACCTTATCCTGTGAAATAAAACTGCACTTTGACCAATCACAAAATAAATTCCTTTTGGAGATACAAATTTTGCTGTCTTACAAACATATATGAAAAATTAAACTTCCAAGATCAAGGTAATCTATTGTATAATTTAAATGCTTACTAAAAATTAAAAGTAAGTAGAAATACTTAAATAAAACTATATAGATGAACTACAGATGTGTTTCTTAAAATTTATATGGAAGAGTTGGATTCCGATATCTCAGTTTAACCAATTTTATTTGCATCTAGTATGTACACAGGTCATGGTATCCCAGTGGGTAGTGTGGCTACTAAACATGGTAACCCAAATTTAAGATCTGGTGACAACTCTGAACACCTTCAGTGATTTTTTGGGTAGCAAATCTTCCTGGGAAACCACAAGTGGCATAGTGAAAGAGTGAACTTTTAAATGCCATTGGGCTTAGTACTAGGTGACACCTCACCTATCAAACCAATCAACCAATGGGTTGAAGACCGTGGTTTTAGTTTTAACATGAACCTAAATAAATATTGGCAGCAGTCCACAATAGTAATGTTTCAAAGGTACAGCCACTCACTCCAAGAAGGATCAAGAGGACATTCTACCCACCACAAGCAGAATTTCTTTGGGACATCTAAGGGAATAACCGACATGATACAGCTTCAACAGAAATACTTCATTGAAGCATATACCATGCACAAGAAAAAAAATAAAATGAAAAAGCCAGACTCTGAACTTAATAGGTATCGCCCTCTAGGATGCTGATGGACTTCATTAGAATAATTTTATGTTGCTTTTAAGCAACCAATTAGAAAATTTTTACTTGTTCATTACACAAAAAGTTTTGCATTTATTGGTGTTCCACTAGATCGACATAGGCTTAAGATTAACATTATTAATTATAAATGTGGGTAATGGAGGTTTAGTCCATTTCAAATGACTTGGCGTGTGAGACTTCAGCCGTTTCCTACAGCCCCCACTTACATTCGCAAGAGAGGGGATTTATGGAATGGGTGAGGTAGGGGAGGTATGAACGCCACCATAACATTGCCAAACCTATTTATGTCAATGCATAAGTTAGAATGAAAGGTTTTAGGCAAGTAATTCAACTATTAACTTGATGCGAGTATATAATTGGTACATAGTAACATAATATCTATGCACAGAAGGACAATGTATGGTGAATGATACAGAATTAATAGACTTCACAATTTAACATTGTTTAAATCCATCAAAACCCAAGCGAAAATGTAAAACATTTATATAATGGCCACAACTGTGTCACTACCATTGAGTTACACATAGATGGGCTCTGGGCAGCGACGATACAATAAGCACACCAATACCCGCAGTAATCACACAGCCATACTTTAAATACAGATGTTGAATATGCAACATTTGGCAACACAGCAAGCAGAGTGCATATCTTTACACGACAAAAGCCAAGGTAAGACTGAGATACCAGGAAGATGAAATTCCCCACCCGCACTCCTATTGGCTACCTCAAGACCACATGACTGACTTAAAAGCTCTTCCTCCTGTCTGGCTCCACATCCCCACATGCCAGGTCATTTGAAATGGGCTATACCTATTGAATGCATAAAAACTTCCACCACATATTCAAAACCATCTGAATAGGAGGTTCTCTCTCACTTGTATTTGCCCTCTTTTAGCTTCTCTTGTTGTTTTGTTCTCTTTTATGGTGAGAGATAGCACTGCAGCTGCCTAAGCTTAAAAAGATTTATGTAAGTGACTAGTACTACACAAATGATGTTACTCCATTGCCAACTCTGCAGAGCCATAAGAACTATTATATCTAGTTATCTGATTTGATAAGTCATGCCATGGTTGTGGGAAAAAATAAATCATAGAACTTTCCCTTAAAGGCTCAGCCACACTTATTGGAGGTGTGGCAAAGCGATCAAAAGTGCAGGTTGAGCATTTTTAATAAGCTGAATGCTGTCAAATGGAATATGACACATCTGGTGGAAATACTCGGAAGCAAGGCTATGGAAAGCAAAGTTAAAAATACTTTTCTGTACATTTTCCTTCCAATACACATGAACCATTATGGGAAGAAACTCAGGGCATTGTTTCGTCAACCACCATCGGGCATTGTCGTGGATGAACATATGCTGTGGAAGGTGTCAACTTCTAACACTATCTGGGCTCTGCTTAAGGTTTTTAATGAAGGACATCACTCTTTGTGGCACTTCCAATCACTTGAGTATGAAAACTTAACCAAACAGCTCTTTGCCACCCTTCCAATTGCTTCACTGAACTTCCGATAAGTGTGGCCAGACCTTAATAGTACATTCAGCAAAAATAGTAATCATTTTCTTTTCCTACTATTATGGATTTCCAAAATCACACCATTTCTATTTCCATTTCCACTAAATAACACCTGAATCTGTATCATATACTATACTGCCTGCTTCAGGGAATAACTAGAATATTTAGATGGCTAGTTTAAGTATGCTTCCTTCAGAAAAGAGAACTTTAAAACATTCATGCATCAACCAGAATGGAAAATCACCCTAGTTTCTTATTTAGATGAAATATTTTGTCTGGCAATTGAGAATTTCTTGCACTTGTAATTTTTTTAATTTTGTACCAAATATTACAGAATTACTGCTGTTATTACACACTTTATATTTTGGTGTTTCTCTTTTATGTCAATTCTTGCATAATTGCAAGAGTTGGTAAAATAAATAATTTTTAGAAACCCCTAATTCACTACCCAAAACAAGAATGACTGTTGTCTCTGCTTCAAACTCTGCACTTAAAAAGGATTCATTCCAGTTTCTGCGAGGCCTCTAGATATTGTAAATTTTACATTTAAACTTCTATATTATTAATTAGTACCACAGTTAAGCTACTAAGATCTGCTTCAGCTGTTTAACGTATTACATACTAAAAGTACTGGACAAGGATCAAGGGCTATGTTATCCTAAGATGGCTAATGTACAAGATTACTGTGAAGACAGATGGATTTAATATTAAAATTAGTTTAGTCATATGCATTAATATATAGATATATATAATGTAAACGGTAAAAATAAAACTTTTCACAGGATATTTGGGTACTACCAAAGATGAAGGTTACCATTCTTTTATCTTTACCAATGATATGTTCATTGAGACCATTTATACTATTGCACTAAAAAAATCGTGTAATTGTCAAGATTGCTAGCATCAGTTTCAGATACAGTCATGGAAGCATATTATAGTCAAAAAGTTATAAACCAAAGATTATGTAGGAAAAATTTTCTCAGTTATTGCCAAACATAAAACACTAAACCAAGGTATATCATACACTGGCACCTGAAACCAACTTAAACAAGTTCGAAACCAAAATACTTTCTCCCAATTAAAATAAATTGAGATAGCATTTGGTAAATCAAAAACAAATACTGATGCAGAGGACAAAGTTACAAACATGTATGATGACTAAATAATAAGTCCCCTCTGAATTCATACCTTGTTAGCTATTCCTACCTCCATCATGATGAAGACAGGACTAATTGCAGACTGTTTACCACCTTGAAATCACAGCAAGCCTATACCCACTATGAACGATTTGATCCATTGCTTTTGCCCATTAGTACAAATGAATTATAGCATTCCACAACTTGAGTACACAGTAATACAGACATGCAGGTAAAAATTAATCTTGTAAAAACATTAAATTGAAAAATACATCATTAATTCAAAGCAACATAAAACAAGTTAGTCCACACACTTCACCTACTAAACATATGCAAGCAGCTGATTTATTACATGCTCCACGAGGTAAATCTCACTGTTTTTAGTAACTTGCAAACATTTGCTGAGCATAATTCTCAACAGTCGGAAGAGAGGGACACAGAGAGGAAGGGAGGTGCCTCATTTTCCTTTGGTCCCGACCACGTGAAATCAACTAGCTTTCATTACACCTTTTTTTTGATCGATCAGCAGATAATTCACATTTCTATAAAATCCCTTTGTCAATGATATTAAATAAGGAGAACTCACATGTGGAAAATTCAAATGTCCCACACCATTTGGAGTCATAGCCTGGCTTCGGCCACTGACCAGACGTGCAGCAGTGTTGGCTCTATAACCACCATAAGACTAAAAGAAAGAAAAACATTACTATCCGCAGAAGGGAGACTATGCAGCAGAAAAAGCAAAGAAGATCTGACACTTGAAATTTTAAAGCTAAATAAATTTCATTAGTATAGTTATCAAAAATATACCCCTTTCAATGTTGTTCCCCAATTACACATCCCACTGTCGCAGTGACAGATGGATGGCAGTAAGTCCTGAATGTCTACTAGCTACATACAACTACTGTTTGCATCTTTTGATCCAAATTTTGTTCCAGTGGAAAAAGCACTGTAGCTTAGCCCTCGAATGTATTCCAAAGGGAGACTATTTGATTCAATCAATCTTTGCTAATGCTTCCACCACCTTCTACAAGAGTGAATATGGCATATTTATTCCACTGTCCAAAATCAAAGACTACAGGTTAATATAAATAAGATGGAAGATTTTAAAATAAATACAAATTTTCATTCGTTCAAAAGGATACTTCATAACATTGGCAATCCTTATATAGGTAATCTGCATTTGGTGGAAACCATACGAGAGACTAGCTCTACTGTGTCAATCGAGGAATAACATTATTTAAAAACAACTGAAAGTTTATTCAAAGTTATGAAGGTATTCCTAGCATCCACAGTTAAGATACAATTATTCAGAGAAGATGATGATATAAATAATTACTAAAAAGATTTCAATCACAGGTTAAATACCGAGGAAAAGGCTACCACCTTCAGCATTCTCTCAACTCATGAAATAACATATGAATTCCAATACTTTCTGCATTAAATTCTCAGAGGTATGGAGTTTACCATCACCATTACTAACAACAAAAAGAGTGAATTTACAGGTGAACCACCAAAAAGTAATATGATAATGGAGAATGACAACAAGGAAAGGGAAATAAAATAGCAAAATTAGCAAAAAAGATAAGACTAGAAATGAATTTCAGAGAGCAACAATGAAAAGAAATTGTTCTGTTAAAAGTGTTTTTGCAAAGGATGGGTAGCTTTTTCAGGAGAAATTGCATGGAGAAGCCACCATGCCCTGAATTCTTAGGAAAATATTGAGGAAGAATGAGGACTGGAAAATGGATTCTACATAAAATAATGAAGATCCCACTTTTCAACAGAAAAATACTGCATGAACACAAGTTTACACCAATCATAAATAATATTCAATCAACATTTTCTCTTTGGCTTATTTTTTCCAATTGCTCTTAAATATTTTTAGTTACAAAGAAGGTATGTCTGAATTTGTTTAAGATTTAATAATGAGCTATTACGTGTCTTTACAGCATGTTAATATACTATGCATATTGGTTCTTAAACTGAGGTAATACTTTTTTATGGACACCTCTTAAATATTCTTCTCAAACCAATAAATTCCATAATAACCATCAAGAGATTCAATATTTAACTTTTATTGCATTCTTTCCAACAACAAGCAATTTAAATTTTCCACTCCAATTATATAATTTAATATTTTAAATGGGTAGTAATAGTTTTTAATTAACCCACATAAAACTTCATCTAATTTTAATTTGTTGAAGTGCTACAACATAACACACTCTAATCACAGATACTTCCACAAAACTAAACTGCATTAATATAAAGAACCTTTTACCATAGGATTCACCTTTTCACAATAATATATAGGTTCCATCATATAACTTAATCCTTAGGGTACATACTAATAGTATATATTCTTACAGACCTAAGGCTACCAAGTACAACCAGACCCTTCAAGTTTTTCTATCTGAACTAGACCATACATGACAATAAATATTATGAAATTTGAATGAGTATGGATCTGAAATATCTGAAATTATTCAACATCCTCTTTGTGAAGAATGAATCCTGATTCATGAAGTAAGAAAACAAAATGGCAGTAGTAGTATTTTCATTGTGAAAAAAGATCCACAACCTTCTGTAGGAATTAGAGGACTTTCTATATAGTAATAAGAAAGTAACTTTTTAAAGTGCCTAAAAAATATTGTCATAAACCAAGTTTTGGGATTAGACAACTGGAGATGAGAACTTTAAATACCATATCATGGGAACACAATTTCTAAGATAACATATATGTAACATCTAGCAAGTCCTAATATCCAGCTTTCACACACACAATATTGCCTGAACCATTACATTTTATAACACAGATGAAAATATATGGTTGAGAATTAAATATATATATTAAATAATAAACACCAAATGGACAAGGAAATTATAAAAGCTATATAATGGATTTTCCTTCAAAAACATGTGAAAATTGAAAACTTTCCTACAATAGCTATCAAGCTTAAGTAGTCTCAATTTTCTGGGAGACATTCTCTTCTATCAAATGAAAATATGAAAAACTGATCATTAACTCAATAAACTTCAACAACAATACCAAGCAGTCATGTATATACCAACAAAATGAAATAACCCTCAAGCAAGGTATGCTTGAATTTAAAGTTTTAAAATGTTCAATCAGATTAAAATTTTAGCCCAAACCCTAAGGGTAAATACTGCAAAATTTTCCAATTAAATATTGAGTAAACTATCCATTAAAAATGCTAAAATAAACACAAAAGTTTATTTTTGAAAGTGCATATATACTGAAATCAATGAACACCAATATGCTTTCCTAATTTTTAAAACACAGGGCAACAGAAAAAGTGACATCCTGAAGTTGATTTCGTAACATCTATACATTCAAGTACTAGTGCAATATAGACACTGTGATACTTTAATCCACAAGTCAGCAAGTAACTCATTGGTACCTAATTATTTTTCAAAAGAAAATAGAGGGAACCACAATAATGGATTACATTGTATGGAGTATACTGAAAAGTTTTCCAAATACCAAACTTCTGAATTAGTACAACACATACTTCTTTTATACTATAGTTTGGCATCATTCTGTGACCTCAACCATACATGTCCCTGTTCATGAAGTGCATATATTAGTACATATACCAGGCTATTACTACATATAAAAAGCAGAGAAAAGTCCATTCAATGGGTTTCCTGTTATCATAAAGAACAGATCTTACAGATCTTATCAATTTTGCAATCTGCATCATCTATCATTCTTCAGATTTATTTAGTTTACCATAAAATATAAACAAGTTATAATTTCTTGTTGAAACAAATTCTTTAGAAATTTCACCTATGTAATAATACATTAAAGCGAGAAAAGGAACAACGTACTCCGTATTTTTCCACTTGATTTTTAATTTGGTACAACTAGTTTCAACACTACAGCGTCATCATCAGGTACAAAAATTAAAGCGTCTTGATACAATGTGTAAGTAGTTCACTGCTGTTTTAGTAACAGTAGACAAGGTATGAAGTAGCAGTCATTATTCATTATTAACTAGTTCCCAGAATTATGGTAATTTTCCATCAATCCTTCAAATGTGATGGTATCAAAAAGTTGCCAAACTAGTTCTGCAAAGCAGTTCTGGTCCAGCAGATGACGGTGCAGTTTTATGTACAGTAGTAGTGACATATTCTTATTAAAACAGTGTGTCAAGTGACACTGCTGTATTTATACTGGGAGTTGTGAAATTTATGTTCTATTGATCACAGTCATGAGCTGTTTGTGCTCAGCATAGGCAGAAATTTAGAAGAAATTCAATATGAAGTTTTGTGTTAACCCTAGAAAATTCGCATCAGTATTATAAATTAATTATTAAGTTTATGGCAGTGACACCATGGGTCATAAATCATGTTTCAACTGGCTCAGACACTTAAAAAGTGGAAGAACATCCCTAAAAGATGGAGAGTCATCCAGAAGACCCTAGATTGGGAGGACAGTCAACAAGACAGTGATAAAGATCCAGCACAAAATGACACTGTTTTAACACCGTATAGATTTAGTGTGTGATTTTCAGGTCTCCACACACAAAGTATAACAGAGGTTGCATTACAGAAGTAGCAGTAAGTCTAGGATTGGTACATGGCTGCAAAAAGTTTGAAGGAGATAAGGCATAAAAATAAGTAAACAAAGACTTTTTGAAACAGTCGATCTGCCAACTTTTTGATACTATCATTACAGGGAAGGATCAGTCAATAATTGTGATTCATGCCTCAAAAACTATGAACCTGCTTAGCAACAAGCGCTCCCCAGTATTTAAAAGGATGAGAATCTACACTGACCTAGAATATACAAATGTCATTCCTGCATCTGAAACTTTGAAATTCCAATGTGGGCAAATGTAACTCCAAATGTTAGAGGCAAATAAAAGCCATTCTCTCAAAATTATAGAAATTAACTAATGCTAATGTCAATAAACAGCACAGAAGTCATAGATATATATATCTATATATATATCAGCCATTAATTGTACAGTTTACTAGTAATTAAATATTGATCTTATGCAGGAAAATTCATGAATGATTCTTCAACATTAGACAAACTGAAATAACTATCTACATATCTTCAAAATTAATCTAAATAAATAATTCTACATTATGAAAGCCATTTAAGAAAATGTCACTATTATGAGTATAATGTCTCGTATACTAACAAACTATCTTAAGAATTGGAACGGAACAACAACATAATATATTTAGGAAAGTAATTTACCTTAAATATTGATCTAAAAATATATTGAAAAAATCTCCTCCAAACCACTCAGAATGCTTGATTTTATAAATGTATATACCTTTTTATCAAATTTTTTTAAACATTTAAATTGTATATCGTCAGACAAATTTTGAAATACTGTACTACATTATGGTCACCCTACTACAGTACTCCCATGACATGAAATGAAAAAGTTCAACATAATTGCTCCAGCTCTCCTTACAAACGTGGTTTCAATTATATGGTGAAAATAATTAAGATCATATCTATGGTAAACACTTGAACATAATAAACATGGGCTAAATGGTATTCTAAAGAAAACTATTCCCTCCTAAGACTATATTTTATTATACAATTGCAATAACTAAGCTTACTTCGAATTGCTTGGACTACCGCATTGAAATCTTCCTGATTTGGATCATATTTTCTGAGCTACACCAACAAATATAAGGTTGTTGCAATACAAGTCCAGTAAAGAATGAACTATGTCCACATACAAATTATAAAACCTAATTAAATCCTACACCTGAACATATACTCCCAATTGTAGGGTAATTGAGTGTACCACAATTTGGTCTTATTGGTTACATAAAGTCATATTATACAGCCTTAGAATACTACAGCCAGATCATGTCTTAGAAGTTAACAATAAATGCTATGTACTAGATTTAATAATTATTTAATAACCCAATCATGCTAATATCCATTCCCTGTATAACTGTCGACACTTTTGAGTAGCTACATAACTATTTACATTCATGGGTAATAGCTAACATCATGGCATTAATATTTTAAAAGTCAATAAAATAAACAAAAAACCCTAAATATAAGACCCAGAACATGAAATATTTACAACCTGCAATGAAATGACTACCTATTTAGTATCTTTAAAAGGAAGCAAATAAGAGGTTGTCGCTCCTATGTACTTGCACAGAATAATGAACACGACTGGTTTCGACAATAATCATAATCAGATGATGATCCTTGATCGCGATCAAATCAATTCATAAAACAGGAGGACGTTCTCAGGCATATACTCATAAGAATAAACACAGTCATAATTGAGAAAAGTAAACAATTTTTGGGCTGTGTCATCCTATCATTGAAATGCTTTGCATAAGGAAATTCAATGTCATAAGATAAATTCAATAGGAAGAATTTGTAAATTAGGTACCAAAAACCTCCATCTTAATCATTTGGGAATGATAATTTTTTAAACTGACCCAATACAAAGGCATAAGTTTCAGCAGGCTATCAGGAAAAGGGGTGGGGTACATGAACGGATAGCTAGATTCAAAATATGTCACAGTAGTTCTCAATTATGGCTATTAGCTACCTTGACAACTTAAAATATTTAGCATGCCATCAATTGGACTGCTTTTTGGTTGCCATTTCTGCTTGATAACAGTAGCAAGATGCAAAAATTTATTACTCTCTAAGATACATATAAAATACCATTAAAATGTTTCATACTTCAGCTCAAAGGACAAGAAGACTGCCACTGAATTCACCCTACAATCAGAAGCGATCTTGGAAAGAGAACTCTAATGTCATCAGATTCACTAAATATAAACCTTCATAAAAACTATATAGGATGTTCTGCAAAGCTATATGAGAATCAAAACAAACATAATACAATTTTTAAAGAGAATTTAGGATGGGATTAAACACTGAAATACAACTTCAACAATTACAATTCATATTGAAAGTAACTTCTTGTCCTTCTGTTGTATTCATTTCTACATTTTAGACATTTTGCAATCGCAACAAAAGATTACTATTATATAATGGCACATTTATCTCAAATTTAATGCACACTAAACAGGAATACCATAAATTGATCACATGGAATTGCAATAAAATGTCTTACGCAGGTACCAGGTAGTCTAAAGGAAGGTGACCATTTAAGAAAATGACTGCTGAATTGAGGTCAGATGAGGCTAAGTTTTTCCAATAGAAGTGATAGTGAATAGAGCAATTTATGATTTTGAATGGATATAAATCTGATAATTATTTAATAATGAACAATAATAATCCTTTCATAAGATCTTGAGCCTTTATTTTAAAATGGTATGTACTATTCCTTCTCTAAAACAAAGATATTCGTCATATCTTACAGATTAACACACTTTTCCTTTGCCCATAGCCACTTTTCCTTGTAAACACAAATACCCTGCATAAATCAACCATTAGGAACTAAAGAATTGCTATGGCAGCCTGTCCAACACACATAAGGCAATTTGCATTAATAAAAGTCTGACACACACTGCTTCAACTTATGGTAAAACCTAGCTTAAAATACTATTGTAAATTCTAATCACCATTATTAAAACTTCACTTGAGTTCACTCCAAAAGACTTCGCTCCAAAAAGAACACTTCAAAGACACTGTCAAAGAAAAAGACAACTGAAATTGACAGCCTGGAGATATCTCTACACTGACATGTACAACAATGAATGTTGCTAGGTGACAAAGGTCCCCTTGAGTGGCATAATTTTTCATTAACATTGCATATTTTAATTTTTAATGGTCATGACTAAATTCACTGAGCAAGGATTTAAATAGAGGTATTTAATAGCAGAAAAATGCCTTGTTAAGATATTTTATGATTTAAGTGTGCTTAATCAAATTATAGCCATTGTTGTTGACCAAGAGTTCATACATAGAGCATAGCAACCTCAACAAACAGGAAGTCAATAAAATATTCGTTTTTTTCAAGATTGTGCATTTCACACGACATTTTATATTTACCTCAAGATCAGATTTTCCCCTATAATTTCCATCCCTAATTAATACTGAGGAAAATCTCTGGTAAACATGAAATATTTTTATTTCAGTTGACATTTTGATAATCATAATTGCATTTACACAAGCATTAATGTCCATAAATATTCACTACTTAATAATAATAACTACCATGGCTAGTAGTTTGATTTATGTAGACCACATAGAGAACTAGAGTTTTGAAATCAGAGTACCAATCAAGAACACAGTGGAACTTAAATATACTATTGCCCCAGATTTTTTTTCAAAAATCTATCTGTGGAATTCATTCAAGGAAGACCAACTGCACTCTCCCAGCTTGCTTGACAATATGTACAAATAAGAAACAACTACAGAGGAACTTTATTAAGAAGGTATATATAAAATGAATGTCAAATACTAAATATAATTTTTCAATGGACAGATGAAACAGAGAACAATTCAGTGCTCAGAAAATCAGATCAGAATCTTTAGTCTTTGATATTGGGCTAAAATTACCTTAAAAGTACAACAGATGAAATCAGAACAGAAAGCAAATGCAATAGAATTGCATCTTATCAAGGTGACATTTGCTTATACCAAGAGAAATACTCTAGAAGACTCTTATGTTCTGCTGACTTGAAATTACCATAGCATACAATAAGATTCTCACTCTTCATTTTAAAGTTTGACCCCATAGTGCACAATAAGCAATTAATAGAGTAGTAAAATGCCAAAAAAAGTAAATTTCTCTATTAATTTACAAAATTCTATTTATGATAATCTGAAACCTTTAAAGGCACAAATCAACAAACAAACCTATTGCAAAAACCACTTATCCAATTGCTCCAAGGCTATACACAAACTGAGCATCATCCTGCCCTCTGCCTCCAAGCACCACTTTAATAAAGTTGCAACAAAAAAATCAAGCAGCATCTACCCGTAACAAAAATAATTAGACAATACCGTCTCTTAGACAAGTATTGCAACCCTACCATCCACAAAATAACTAGCGAATTTAGGATTCCTGCAAAATGAATCAATTGCAGAGGAATACTCAACACCAATAGATGATATTTCCACAGCTGAAAAAATGCTGCCAACCTGCCATTTACGCTCAGTCAAAGCAAACATTAGTTGTTAATAATGTAATATTGTTCCACACATGCTGCATATAACTGATAACTTCGATATTAAAGACAGAAAACCATGCAACAAAACTTCCAAGGATCAACACAGCAGATCTGTGCATCATAAACTAAAAATCAGACAGTAGGAATGATTTCGCACATATGACACAACCAAAACAAGTGCAGGGGTAAAAAATAAACCACAAGAGCACAACACTCAATGCCTGTCAACACATTATACCTAATGAAGCTATTAAGCAGCAGATACACTTGTGCGGATGAGTTGTGCACCAGGTACATACCTGAGGTCCACTCGGCCTTTGCTGATTCGACATGCCAAAACCCATGTGCATACCAGATGCTGAAAAAGACAAACATTTAATTAATGCAAACCGATAAGTGATATACCACACTAACAATTAAATAGTTTCGTCAAAAGACTAAACTATATACCCAGGTACAATCATAAGACCATTGGTAACAAAATTCTCTAATCTGCTTCAGCCATACCCCATGACTTCATTTCCTTTATTCAGGGTACTAAATAAATGTACTTCTGATTGGTACAAAGCAAACAAAAATCAGAACAAGATTTACATTAATACTATTATGGAAAGTATGAGTATTCTTTAACTGATTAAGTGACCTTTCACCTATTCTTTCATTTACATTACAACCTTTCAAAGAACAATATGAAAAGCCAGCAAGTACCTCCTCCAAATTCGTGCCAGTGGGATTTTTTAATCCCTAAACAAAAATCTCTTATTTCATTTTCAAACTTGTTTCCTAGTCAGAACTCTTTAAACACAAAATTACCTTCTGCTCTTTCCCAATCATGAAAAATGCTAAATGATGTCATGTAATTCCTGACAATATATTTCTATGAATCTTGAACGGACTATTAGAGAAACAACACAAATCACTTATGTTGAGTAGAAATGTTCTCAAAATTCTCTATTATTAGCGAGAAAGGAATTAATGGGGTAAAGATCTGAAGATGAAATTAACCTCTGGACTACGATGCAGCACAGCATTCTGCACTGATCCACAGATTCTTTTCAGTGTTTCTTAGCATACCAGTCATAGAAAATAGAGAAATCTGTAAAGTTCATCCTATATTACAAGCCTAAAATCACTCCCATCATAATTTATCAAAGTCACCGAACGTGATCCAATTACATCAGTGCACTTTGATAGCTGAAGACTTCAGGGACTCAAACAAGTTTCATGATTAATTCTCAATAAAGTCTTACATATATTGAGCACCTCTCTATTTCAATAAAATCAATTATAAGTGTCATTTGAGATGGTTCAAAAGCTCTATGAAAATATAGAGGTGGCATTAACAAGAAATAGCACTTACGTATTTTCAGGGGACCACTAATGGCTCAAGAAAAGCAACTGGGTGAGAAATAACTCAGCAGAAACTACAGAAATAAAAACCAGTACAAGAAGATGTCTACCAGAAATTCAAGGTCTTTTAAAAAATGGGTGCTGAGATTGATGAAAGGATATTGACAAATAAAAGATAAATATAATGACATATAGTAAGATAGTTGGCACACTAAATAAGAGGAACAGGAAAATGCTTTTTGGAAGAAATCAAGAAACAGGAAATGATTAATGGATTGAACATTAGTGTTATGACCTCACTGAAAATCATTAAATAGGTGGTACATTGTACAATATATAGGTGGTACAAAGAGGAAAAGAATAACCAGCTTTGAGTAGAATGAAGCTATGGAGGTACAAAAGTAGCCAAGGGGTGGACTATGAAGCCAAGTGATGTTAACATGAAAAGTACCCCGGCTGGGATAACATACTGGGGTGGGGTACTTGAGTTCACCAAAAACCTACATCTGGTAGATTACCAATCATCATCATCACTTGATTATGATGCTACAAGACAACATCAGAACAACCTCCTAGGGGTCTAACCTCCTAAGTCATGTTGATGATTAATAGGAATAGCAGCTAAACTAATAACAGGATCCAGAGCTAAATCTACCTATAAGTGTGTGTACAAATAATGTGCAATAGTGATTGCCAATCAAGCAGTGCGTTTAAGCATCATTTGCAGAGTGCTTTCATTTATCAATACCAAAACTAAGTGGAATCACAATAAAATCAAAATATTTACTCCAACAACAATCACCATTTGCTGGTGATTGTGTTATGATTGAAATATGACATTCCCAGAAACAGATTCTTCATATTTCGTAAGTATATGAAGATTATTTCAAGACAGAGGGACTTTTAACCATGATACTATTTTCCTAAAAATTTTCTGGAGCTCAGAAACAATAGAGCTCTAAATTTTATTACTAATTTTCTTTAAGCCAAATGTGAATAAATTATATTTTTCTCATTTTGAAAAGATAAGGTAGATTTCCACAGAATGAAATATTTATTTGACTCAGAGTTTCGGCGCACAGCACCATCTTCAGAAAAACAACAAGTCTCGCCATATCTCGCCTGATTCTTCTTTAAGTATATTTTTCTCCACGTGATACTGATACAGAATTCTGAAATGCACTTGCTGGCAATAAAAATCTCTGATTAAAGGAGCTCCAAACGTGTGTGTGAACTGCTACTGAAACGGACTGAGAAAAAGAATAATGCAGTAAGATTTTACAGCAACGTAAGACTGTTATAAATGGCCTACAGAAGGTAGACTCAATTACTTGAAAAGTATTCTGGACTCCAGGGTGTAAAAAAAATTATATTTTGTTTCTTCAGTACCTTTGGGTCAATCTATTCATGCCACTTTTCTTGCATCCGAATGAGTACAATTCATGGGATGCAGATTAAATTTCTTCTGACTAGTCAGGGAATAGCTCTCATCCACAGTGAGATTATACATCCTTTCATGATCCACACCACAGCCACAATCAACCACAAATGTGGAAAGGAGAGGGAGCACAGACCAAAGGAAACAATAGCTTTCCAAATACCCTTAGCTTTGACCATGACCTCCTTCCAACCGAATGGTTTTATTAATTTAGTGAGGACACTATTTCTGAGAATGTTATTAAGATTTGATTTTTCCACTGATTTAGATAGCTCTTTCTTTTTAAGTTCAAAGAGTTCAGTGACGATGGAGATTCAAGTGAAAATGGATCGGGAGATGAAATTACCCCAGGTAAGAGTGATATCCAAGATACGGTTAAGCTGCAAGACAATTGGAGAGATTTGATTTTTAAAGAGTATTGATTTCTAAGAAGGTATGGGGCCTAGCCATGATTTGGTTGTAGGCAGCATTTGATAATTCTTTCTAAAATAAATGTTAGGGAGAGGTTTGAGAATATGAATAGTAAGCAAAACATATCCAATATTACATATGAAAGATTGACAAAGAGTGGAAGATGCTACATAAAATGAAATAGTGACCTATATCCGAGTTATTTACCAGAAAGTAGGGATTACTGGCATAGTCAAGATACCGACTGCTTTACAGTTAGCTGGTCCAGGTGGTGGGGAAGGGGGGGGAGGTAAAGTCCTCATCTACCAATCCAGAGGTCCCGGGTTCCCAGCTAGGTAGTTTTTCATTATCTACCTGGGGCATGGATGTATGTGTCTCATCTTTGTTATTTAATGCCACTAAAATTGGCTTAGTGCTGTGCGTGGGCAACTGATAAATAAATGAAAAATAAATAATGGTATGACTTTTAGTAAATACACAGAAGCTTCCATACAATTGATGTAACTCGTGAAAAAACATGAGGAGGGTTTTCATGTGTTGCTAAACATTATGACAGTTCTTGAAGTTATGAAAACTTTCCACAACGAAACTGTAAACCACATTGAAAGTTACACAAGTTTGGGAAACAAAAGAAAGAAGGAACCATGAATCTTTCATGTTATATGGTGTTGATGAATTTACAACATAAATATTTTGGAAAAAATCATCATGTCCATTAGGACAGCTTTTTTCAAATGCAGGATGTTTGTTTTGATACAATTTTGTTAACGAAAAACATTTATGCATGAGATAAAAGAACTGCCTATAGAACCAATACAACTCCAAATAAGTCTAAAGTAAAAGTTTGCAGTTGGGAATGTCACTGCTTTAGTTTATTATGATGATCTGGATATTTGTGTCCTTTAAACAAATATTGATCATGGTATAGGGGAAAAAACAAATAAATGGTATAGTATGAATTCAATGGTATCAAACTCAACTGTAAGGAATTCACAATGAAGAAATACAATAAACTGTACGTCCATAAATTTTATTCAAACAATGCGTTTCGTCAAAAAGTTAACTTCATCAGGTACAGATACAGGAAAAAGCGTCGAATATATACCCACATGAATATGGGAGTGGGTGAGAGTATTAGGTTGGGGGAGAGGGTGGGACAGGGGAGGGAGTGAGGCGGGAGTAAATGAGCTAGGAGGGAGTGAGGTGAGCCAG